>OMKI01037251.1:0-11522 GCA_900302315.1 Phycis blennoides
TGACTTGTGTACTCTGCACAGTAACTAGGTAGTAGGGCAGAGTGGAGGGAATCGGAACGCAACCTTCGTCTTATTGAGACAGGGAATCTTTGTTGGTAGTTTTATTCTGTTCAGTTTTGACCTTCGTTGATGATCTTTATTCAGTGTGCAATTGAAAATCTTTCCTTGTTGTCTGCTGGACGATGTCCTCTACATGAACCGTATGAATCCCTGTGGTGCTGGACTGCGTGATCATTTATCGTTCATGATTTTAATTTGTTGTCATATTATTGTACGTCATGATGTCCTTTTTTCCGTGAAGTGAACACTTTGCCCTGAGGCTTCATAAGTCTGCACATACATGTGAATACATTATATAACAAAAAAACTTCAAAACTACTGAAACCATTTCTGATGCACCCAAAACCACCACGTTCAGCTGCTCTGTCACAGTCTGCGGCGGTGGGGAATGAAGATGTGCTGCCAGAGGAGAGGAGACTCTTCCTCCCCAATGTGCTGGGCTTACTGCCTCTGTTTAAACACACTAAAGGTCATAGATCATTTCCTTGCTTGCTCCGGAATGATCTGCAATAGGCTTTTAAAGCAAAATTGCTGATTTTGGAAATGGTTGGGCTTGGACTGGACTGACATCACAAGGCTCCTGTCCAAGATCTCATTTTGACATCATCTGGGCCATCTGAGCGAAGCCCATATTCCATATTTGGGCCTTAGATGTTAGATATGGATGATAGATCTGCTCTTTGAAGGACTGCTTTGATGCGTGTGCATCTGTTTGCGTGTGTGTGTGTTTGTGTGTGTGTACATGCGTGTGTGTTTGTTTATGTGTGTGTTTGTGTGTGTACATGTGTGTGTGTGCTTATGTGTGTACGTGCGTGTGTTTGTGTGTGTGTACATGCGTGTGTGTGTATTTATGTGTGTGTTTGTGTGTGTGTGTGTATTTATGTGTGTGTGTGTGTGTGTGTGTGTTTGTGTGTGTGCGTGTGTGTGTGTGCGTGTGTGTGTGTGTGTGTTTGTGTGTGTGTACATGCGTGTGTGTGTATTTATGTGTGTGTTTATGTGTGTGTGTGTATTTATGTGTGTGTTTATGTGTGTGTGTGTATTTATGTGTGTGTTTATGTGTGTGTGTGTTTATGTGTGTACATGCGTGTGTGTGTATTTATGTTTGTGTTTATGCATGTGTGTGTGTTTATGTGTGTGTACATGCGTGTGTGTGTGTTTATGTGTGTACATGCGTGTGCGTGTGTGTGTGTATGTGTGTGTGTGCGTGCGTGTGTGTGTGTGTGTGTGTGTGTGTGTGTGTGTGTGCGTGTGTGTGTGTGTGTGTGTGTGTGTGTGTGTGTGTGTGTGTGTGTGTGTGTGTGTGTGTGTGTGTGTGTGTGTGTGTGTTTGTGTGTGTACATGTGTGTGTGTGCTTATGTGTGTACGTGCGTGTGTTTGTGTGTGTGTACATGCGTGTGTGTGTATTTATGTGTGTGTTTATGTGTGTGTGTGTTTATGTGTGTACATGCGTGTGTGTGTATTTATGTTTGTGTTTATGCATGTGTGTGTGTTTATGTGTGTGTACATGCGTGTGTGTGTGTTTATGTGTGTACATGCGTGTGCGTGTGTGTGTTTATGTGTGTGTGTGTGTTTGGCAGAGCTGCAGGAAGAAGTGGAGCTCCTAGAAGCTCGATGTGGCGTGGCGGAGCTGGGCGTGGCGGAGAAGCAGTGCACCCTGGGAGAGCTTCGGCAGGAGCTTGGCCACAAGGGGGCGGTGGTAGGCGCCCTGCGAGCCACCCTCAAAGAGAAGGAGCGCCACTTCCTGGAGGAGCTGAAGCGACGCAGCCACCGCTCCACCACGCTGAACACGGAGCTGCAGAAGCAGACGGAGGTGGCGGCGTTCCTCTCCTTCCAGCTGCACGCCGCCCGCCAGAAGCTGCACCACCAGCGCATGCTGGCCCACGGCCAGCGGCAGAGCCTGGCGCGCGGGCAGGGCGCCGGGGGCATGGGGGGGCACGCTCGCTCCGTCTCCCCGCAGTGCCCCTCTGTGGCGTGCGCTACGTCCCCCGCGGTGAAGCCCAAACGCCGCGGCGCTGCGCGGCCCTTCCCGGGGCCGGTCCGGCTGGAGCGGGCCAGAGAGTGTGTCCCCAGGGAGACGGTCACCGGCCCCGCCGAGCCCACCGCCATGCCGGACCCCGCCCTCTTCCTTCACCCCCGCCGGCACAGGGCCCGCTCCAGACGGCCCCCGGCCCAGAGACCGCCCCCCCCGGGCCGGGCGGAGGTGGAGGAGGGGGGTGGAGAGGGTCTGGTGGAGGCCCACGACGAGGAGCCCAGGAGGGCTGCGTCACTAGCGCCCCCTGCTGCGCAGACCGAGCAGCAGCTGATGTAACCAATGCTGGGAAATGAGAACGCAAACCATTTCTGACATTATCCTCTTATTTTCAGACTATTAATGCTATTGATTTATTAATTTGCATTTTGACCGAATTCACTCACAGGCCTGTGTTATTAGTTATTGAAGATATTAAACTTCCATCGCCGCAATGGGCCACTTTTCTAATAGAAGTAAATCATATTTGCTGATACTGAACTAGGTTTAGTTGAAGTTAATGAATTATGAAGGAAGTCGATAGAAGTATGTGTTACACACCAGGTACAACTTTGTATGCCACTGGGCCTTATTTGTGGTCAGCACTTTTTTAGTAGTGTTATACATGATCTTAAAAGGCCATTCGGGTAAATAAAGCACCTTGTGTGGCATTCAGCTGTGTCGTCTCAAGAGACACCGTACCGTAGTCAATCTTCCAGACTAAACTACCGTTGTTGTCTCCAGCAGCTTCCTGGTCACAGCTGAGGACATCTCTAGTGTCTTTGCTGTGAAACTTCTTTTGACATTTAGGTATCTGGTGGTTGAAGGAATGTTCTAAATACTTTTTTTTGCTTATTATGGTGCAAGTTGATACTGGGTGACTGGCCTGTCTGTTGGTAATATAAGAAGGGTTTCCTTATAGGATATCTTCTCTCACTGAAGGCCAGGACCAACAAATGGAGTTTCTTGTACGAACAAAAACGAACTGGGTTCTGGCTTTGTCTGATATAGTTCTTACAATCAGACAATGATTCAAAATGTGAAAGAGTATTTCACTGGTGATATAGACAGTGTAGGCCTACAGTATAGGCCTGTACTGTAGGCCTACACTGTGTTTATCTTAATGACCCCCCATATTCACTAATAACCCAGACTGAAGATTGCTTGGTTAGGTTCTCCTCTCACATCAGAGTCACTCTGTAGTGGGTCCATTGGCTCTCACTTCTTTGACCAGAGATGATGCTCAACTTCTACCAGGGACTGAATTTGTTGCAATCTTTTATCTCAGGACTAGGATCATGACAAATGGACTTTGTAGGCTCTTCATTTCAAAAGAGTGCAGAGTTAAAGCATGATATTATGGTCACTCTTTACATGACATTTACATTCATGGCTGTAAGACTAATGCAGTCAGCTTCAATACACGAAAGGGTTTGACAATTTGATGTCATCAAGAAATATGTTTCCTTGATTAGGTTAGAAGTCATTTCTATGAGTATTTATATTTTGTAGTTTATATTAATGAATGCACGACATGATGAGCCTGGTAAAGCCATCCTAAATCTGGCACACTGACGTAGCGAATTTGGGCTGGCTGTGTGCGGCTATAACATCACATAGCTGTCTCTGTTTTAATACCGTTATATCATTATGTAATTCATGAATACTGAGAAGGAGAATACTGTGCTAGGTTTTCTTACCGGAGACCTTTCCAATATCTTTGGTCAAAAGAGTGAACCATGGCTCAAAAACTGTTTTGTAGGACTCTATGGACATGAGTATGTTGTCAGTGACCTTCCATCCTATAATGTCCCACAAGAGGTTATTGATACAATAACTGTGAGAAGACAACTAAAGGTAAAATCATGTTGAATCATGATTATGAGTGAGCCGATATTCAAGTACATATACCAAGAGATAGCATCAGTAACCTCAGCCCATTAAGGCTCAGTTGAACTGTTGGTAGCTACTAAGATTGCTCATTTTAGGATCTGAGATGTCAGTTATGATATATTTTTGTCCTTCAGAAAAGTCATCTTATATTGTGTATTTAGAAATTACTAATAGGTTAATATTATTAAGCAGCCAGGTATTATGGACATTTTAAGGTGAATAGTGTTTGAATTATATTTATATTCTCTGATTCTCTGATCTCTAACTGATATTTTTCTGTACTTTTATCATTTGCCTGAATTATTAACTTGACTACATTATGCTGTCACGTTTCTGGTCATTTATGAGAGGCGTATAAAAAGGTAAAGTCAAGTATGCTGCATTAGGAAAAGCCTCAAGCTTATTGATATGCTGAAGGCGCTGAACAAAAAGATCTGGTCTTCTGCGTTCACAAGTGAACGTGTTTCTGGACTGAAAAGCCATGTTGCATGAATGTGCACTATGTCTCCTCACCATTTGGAGAAAATAATGAGAATACAAAGCTCTTTGTTGTTTTCATTGTTGTCCATAGTTCATTCTGCCATTCCTCAAAAAGGTATTTACACCTGACTGTTTCACTTCAAAAGATATAGTACACCACTCAGCCAAGTATCAAATGGCAATCAGTCAACCATGTGCATCCCTCCACTTTTTATAGACCAGTACACACACTTTAATAGCACCATATTTCATTTCACATCAAAACGTCTGCACCATTCACCTGAACAATCAGTTTCTTGATCTTTGAGTACAGGCTTGCATCGTGTACTGACTCAGACACCTGGCCTGGAGCCAAAGAGGTTGACCAGAGAACAATGAAGTGATCACGTGGGAATGATTTGATGCCTTAATGAAGATGTCTTATTTTTCCTGTTTGCAATAGAGAGCGTAATGCTTTGATTTCATGTTTGAATGTGAAGAGTAGCCTATGATATCTGACATCAGCTGAGCAGGGAGGGGATCAGCTGCTGATGTTCTGCAGGATTGTCTTCCATCTTAAGCTGTTTATCCCCATAGTGACTAAAGCAGAATCATTTGTTGTAGAATCAGTTGAAACATTGTTTGTCAGTAGAAGCCTGTCTCTATAATCCGTTCCTGGATGAGAACACTACATATTGTTATCAATTTCCTTTTTCCTTTTGGAAGTATAAAGTGTTTTATTAACTGTGCTATTTTGGTCCAAGCAATAGTGCTATGAGGCACCATCTGGGTTTAGGTATATGTTTGCACACAATGTAATTCTGGATCGTTATACAGTTTGTATTTTTTTTGTTTAGTATTTGGTTGACCTTAATTACCGCTTATACTGTGTTAACCTCCTATAGCGAAATATACTGTACACATAATTTGAATAAAACAGAATTGAATAGACTGTTATCTGATTTTGTTATTGTGAACATTACAGCAGTTAGATGAATTACAATGAGATTGGTTTGAATAATAAATACATGATCGTCCAGCATAGCATCACAATGAAGATAATATTTTTATTATATAATATAAAACTTTTGAAATATTTAGAAAACGTTTGTCAGACTGAATAAGTTCTATGTTTTAAGGAATGTTCTCAATAATAACATTGGTGGTGATAACTCAGTGGTTTGAGTTCATAGGCCTTTTGGCAATTTAGGATTTCAATTGTGTTAGTAACCACTGGGATATGCACATGAAGTCTAAACACATCACTGTAAGTATATGTTTCCATATAATATTGCTATGATCACTTCTATTTGAGGAACAAAAAGGAGCTCAATCTTGACTCGCGTTGCTTTGAATCTGCTTTTACCACTAAGCTAACACTTTTGTAGTACAGATGCGTTTTACAGCTTTACCCATTGATCTGTCAACCACTTTCATCGCCAACAAATATTCGTGGCAATCCAACGAAAAACAGTCAGGTCATGGTGACAACGTACAACACTTCCACCAGGCAGCTGTTTCTACTTTTTTTTTTTCTATTCGGCGTGTCCTTGCTCGAGAGATTTGATAGAACTGGCTTTCCGTAGCCGCGTTGTGTAGTTGGAACACGCAAAGGCAAAAGGGTCAAGAGGAGGAAACCACGTGTGCTCCCATGTACAGCACTGTCCTCCGCTTGTTTTTGTAAGCTAAGCTCATACCCTTCGCATGTAGCTGACTGCTGGAGACCTGCTCAGACGTCACGATTCCTGAGACTTGCAGACTTTTCCACATCTTGCTGATAAACTAACCGCCCGACATGGTGAGCAAGACGGAGGACGTCCCGGCCACCGTGCCCACTGGTAACCCAGTTGATGTTTCACATGAACCGAATGGAAACCAGGACAGTCAAGAAAGCATCAAGGCAACACTGAAGAATCCGTGTGCTTGCGGTAAGGTCACTCTGGATCGGGTTTGGGTACATAGTGAAGCTATCGTGACATGTTTTATGTCACGATAGATTACACATGTTATATGTAAGACAAATACTGTGGCCTTCTGCCAGAAGTAGTGGCTCAGTTTCGGTGTCACGGTGGTCTTATCTTGTTACAACACATGTAACTATGACGTGCTGTATGGCAGTACTACTGTATAATGTATGCGCTGTTATTCCATCACCTGCCTAGCAGCTAACCAGACTGAAGGAACCATGGACAATGTCACCAGAAGAATTCATTTGAATTCAAGTTTACCAGCTTTATTCATTTAGGTGATCGATACATGGTTTATCAAACCCACCTGATTCTCTTATGTGCCTTGAAGTCCTACCAAAGCGGACCACCAGAATGACTTTAGCTCTGAGCTGCTGCTGGTGGCTGGCTCGGTTTATAGCGGCTAACGCTAGCTAGCTAGCAAACAACTGTCACGTTGATCGAGTACATAATGGAGATGCTTATTAAAAGGGGTATAAATAAAGATATTCTACTCCAGTCATCATATCTGCGGATGGCAGCATGCACCTCCTCGACGAGGTGACCTGGCGCACATGTCGTCCGAAGAAGTAGATGAATGACTGAAGGTCACCTTCAGTGGGACAGCTCATTGTTATTACGATGGAGGGGTTTCACGGTTGGACTTTAGTTATATAGCTTTAGATGGGCCCAACGAGTCAATGCCACATTATGTCGTGCTATTCAGTATTGATAAGTGCGACTGATTCGTCATGCTAATGGTACCAAGCCAGAAGAGCCCCGTCCAGTACGATACGTGTGTAGAGTCCCCCCCCGACCCCCTTGGTGTCGGTGGGTCGAGTGTTCCTCGACCGGGAAGCGGAAGCGGCGTCGGTACAGTCATGGTGCATGCTCGGTGAGAGAAGGTTATACTTCATAACTTACTAGTTCAGTTGGTAAGTAGCCACGTTCATTTCATTTAATTGCATGCATGTCTTTTCATCAGATTAGAATCCAGACGACGCTGGGGAAAACCACTCTGTAGAACTGACATTGTTATTTCTGTGAAATGTGACGACGTGAAGTTTGCCCTGTTAATGGTTATACAACTTCAGAATGAAAGACTGCACTGTGGGTCCCTTTCGTTCTCGACACGTTGGCTATAGCTGCTTCGTCCTAAAATTCTGTTGCAAAATTGACATATGCAGTCTTTTGGTAATTTAACCTTTTACTCCTTTACCTACAAAGAAGCATGTCAACGTTCAGTCTTGATTTCCACTTGAGGAATGTGGATGGGGTGCTGAGGTGGTACCATGTGATGGTTCAGAACAATGACAGTACTTTGACAGTTAAAAAACGTAGTGCACATGAGGCAGGTTTAGGTGAGGGTATGATGTTGGTTTAAAGGGGATTAAGGGTCTTGTAGGGGTGATGCATGAACTAGTTAATCCCTGAAATCGTAGTCAAAGTCCAGAACTGAGTCCACATGCTGCTGTGACCATGCTGGTGGACACTTGGCTAATTGGCTTGCTTGGCTATCAAAGCTCATATTTGTCTGAACTCTGGCAAGTGGCAACTTCTGTACATAATTTCTTACAAATATATGACATATGTGGGGTGTTGCTGTCATGTTACATCCTTAATTGTATTGTTTAAACATAATAATTTAGCTCAATATGTCTTATGCCCATCGGCACTTTTAGTTTATTTTTCACCAGTCTTGTGTAATCTCATTGAGCTTCCTGCAATGCAAAATACATATCAAGTTATACCATCCGTTTTATTTCAACAAAGCCCTGTGATACAGACTTTTTTTTTTTTTATAGTTGTGAAATCTTATTGTGTGGACATGACTCGGCAGTCTTCCTCAGACTGCTGTTTGGTTTGTCCAACAATAGGATGCCATCTTGTGGTGCCACATGTTTTTAATTCTAAAGACCTTGCGTGTTTTCAGGGCTGGGAAGTGTTTCCATGGCAGCAGTGCTTGTCCTTGGTGTGTTTGTCAAGGTCCACATAGAGGATAGATGCTTGGACACTGAATACATTAATTGAGAGTTAAAACTGAAGTTGGACTAGAGCAGTGTGAGGCCATTGCACATGGAGTGGTCTTCCATTAAATATGTTATCACAGTTGCTGAAACAGCCCTGTGATTTGGCCTGATTAAAATATTTAGTTATGGAATCTTTATGGTTTTCAACCAGGAATTGCTATTGACAGTCATGTGACATTGCTATTGCTATTTCTGAGTATTTGTAAATTACACTTTTTATAATCGGTTTCTCAAGATTCGTGCTCAATTGGCCCTCCTCTAGATATTTGGTTATTTTATAGTAACTAAGTTAGGAGACAACTCTTTGCTCTCAATCATTGACTCTTGAGGATCTGTCAACTATTGATTAACATATTGATTAACATGTTCTGCTCGCAGAGCTCATCTTTGCCTGTGTTTTATGATCAAGTTATTGCCTTTATTTTTTCCATTATTTGCATATTGTTTATATTGTGTTTGTTAAAAATGTACCTGCTTTCCTTAAAAATACACAATAAGGATACTTTGTTCTAAACATATCTGATGAGACCCAAGGACCAGCCCTCAGGTGTAAAACAAGATGATATCTGCTGGTAGTTTTCAAAACAAAACTACAGGTAGATGGAAAAAGTCTCAGATTATCTGGACTGAACATATTTTACAGCTTCAGTTTTTTCTCTTTGTTCAGGCACTGCTTTATAAATGCTGTGGATTATCTAATTTCACACCAAAGGTTGGTTCTTCACCAGCATCTGTTCAATCTGTTGGGGCAGTAGCTGTGTGTCCAGGCAGTAGCTGTGTGTCCAGGCAGCTTCCCAGCATAACATCTTCTGAGTTTCCAGCTCTTCATAATTAACGGTTGCCACTGTGTTGAAACATCTTTGTTTGTAGCTTGATGTTTTCCTTTTGTGTCTTACTTTATTGAAGCATTGAGGACATTTGGTGCATCTTGAAATACTCAGACTTATCTTTGCACAATATCAATGTTAATGGTTCTGCACTTTGGTGATTTCTTTCTTTTTTGTCAAAAGAATGGTCTCGATGGACCATTAGTCATTATGAGGACACAAGAGCACATGGCTAACGCAGAGGAACTTTATTAACCATGACACCGAAACGTAGTGGAGTAACGGTGGATATATCGTGAACACGGGACCTTCATTATGCAGACGCTCTCCGAGCGCCACGCGTCTATTCACGGTGGCTGTGTTTGGTATTCAGAGCGCGACCGCTCGGCCTTATTCTGTTGTGCACCGCCAACCCCTACCCCCGGTCAACCTGGCCTGTGGTAGGCCTCACAGACACCCCCTGCTCTCTGGCCTGCGGTAGGCCTCACAGACACCCCCTGCTCTCTGGCCTGCGGTAGGCCTCACAGACACCCCCGGCTCTCTGGCCTTCAGTAACCCTGACACTGGGTGCCCTTGACAGTCAACAAGGACACGGACTGGCAGCAGTTGTCTCTGTGAGGGAAACCATTTGCTCAGCTGTGGGGCTGACCTCTGTGGCGCTGGTGCACACAAAGCAACCAGCTCACTGTTTACTGACGGGTGGCCGTTCTTCATCAAGTCCATTTGTTGGGCAAGCATCGTTGTTTAGTGATCTTTGTTTGTTGCTGGGTCTTCCTATTTCTTGCAAATGTTGTCCTTGTAAAGTCTTGACATTTGTTATATCAACAATTCAAAAGCTTTGTTTTATTGTGTGATTAGAAGTCAATATCTCATAGCTCTGGGTAGCATTCTGCTGATCATAAATATTTCAATGATGTTCCTTGAAAGGTCGAATCTGGAGCGGTGTTTTGTTCAGGCCTGAGAGCCAGTTTTAACAGCTTGTGACCAGATATTGAACCAACGCATTTGGAAACCGTCTATATGTCATATCTGTTTGAGAGGTGGCCTTCATCCTTGATCCCCACACCATACTGGGGAGGAGGCCCATTTAAAAATGATTGCGCCAAAGGTCACTTCCCCTTTTTTGTCTACCAATCAGAGCACAGCACAGAGACTGCAGTGATGAATGGCGGTGGGGCACACGGGCACAGTGGGGAGGTGGAGTCCAAGCAGGATGGGGACACAGACTGTGGGGATGATTCCAACGAACAGGAAGTGATTGTGATCCAGGACACAGGCTTCAATGTAAAAATCCAGGCTCCCGGTACAGAGCCCTTTGACCTCCAGGTATGGCTTCACCTCAATCAGAGTCCTTTAGTGTCCACGCCACAGAAATACTCCATGGTTAAAGAGTTGTGGTCCCTCCACCAGGTCTCTCCCCAGGAGATGGTTCAGGAGATCCACCAGGTGCTGATGGACAGGGAAGACACCTGTCACCGCACCTGCTTCTCCCTGCAGCTGGACGGCAATGTGCTCGATAACTTTGCTGAGCTCAAGTCCATCGAAGGCCTGCAGGACGGCTCTCAGCTCAAAGTAGTGGAAGGTGGGCTCCTTTTTGATGTTCCCCTTTACAGCGTTGTACCGGGAGTTTCAGTGACATGAATGGTCTCTGAGTGGCTCTGCAGGATACAGTTTTTGTATGTGATATATCCAATGTCATTGCAGTTATGTATAATTCAAGTAGATGGTTAAAGCTAATAGTATGCTGTGGCAGATATTCATGTTTCATGAGGTACCCTCATTTAAGATGTTTGCCTGTTTGATAACAATCTATGAAATACGCAAGTGTTTAATTCCTAGTTAAACATTTGCGTACCTTTTTTCTTTTGGTATCCCTCCAATCATTTCTTGAAGTGTACGGCGTTGTGCTGCGTTGTGCGTTGTGCTGTTGCAGAGCCCTACACGGTCCGGGAGGCCCGCATCCACGTCCGCCACATCAGGGACCTGTTGAAGAGCCTGGACCCCTCAGACGCCTACAACGGAGTGGACTGCAACTCCCTCTCCTTCCTCAGCATCTTCACAGACGGAGACCTCGGAGGTGTGTGTGTGTGTGTGTGTGTGTGTGTGTGTGTGTGTGTGTGTGTTGTATCCGAGCCGATCAATATTCAGACAGCGTGCACCTTGACCCCTGCTCCTTGGCATCAATTCATAGATAGTGGCAAGAGGAAGAAAAAGGGCAACGAGCTGGAACAGATTGACTGCACTCCTCCGGAGCACATCCTCCCTGGCAGCAAGGACCGGCCCCTGGTGCCCCTCCAGC
>OMKI01037255.1:0-10034 GCA_900302315.1 Phycis blennoides
CAGTATTTTATCATCAGTTATGGCATGGCCTGGGTGAATACTTGATTCTTATTGGTTGGAGGGTTTTTGATGAACTTGCGATAATCACATGATACATGGTACTAATAATCACATGATACATGGTACTAATAATCACATGATATATTAGGGGCGGCAGTAGCTCAGTGGGTAGAGCTGGTGGACAGAGCGGGTCGTCCACTAACCGTAGGGTCGGCGGTTCGATCCCCGCGCTCCTCACTTCCAAACTGTCTGCATGTCAAAGTGTCCTTGAGCAAGACACTGAACCCCTACTTGCTCCCCGGGCGTTGAACATAGCAGCCCACTGCTCCTATGTACCATAGGATGGGTCAAATGCAGAGAACAACTTTCGTTCCCATACCTGAGAATGACAAATAAAGACCGAAAGACCTCTTCTAATACATGGTACTAATAATCACATGATACGTGGTACTAATAATCACGTGGTACTAATGATACATGGTACTCGTCTTCTTCATGGTCTTCATTGATGGACGAAGTGACATGTTTCTTTAGAGTGCACTCACAGTGTAACCCAAACACGTCCCAGAAGGCCAAGCCCAGAGGTTGTGATGTTTGTGCATGATTTGTCATGTGTTGAAATAGTGCAGAATCACTTAATTTGAATAGTATATTACCATTCTGAAATATCAACTATAAACAAAGCCCCAAAAATGGCTTGAACATATGGCACACATACATCACTAGCTATAGTGTTTTTATTCAAAACACTAACAGATGCTGTTCCTCTGCTCGCTCAAATCACTGTAATCAACTATCTAATGCCTTTAAAAAAAAAAAAAAAGACTCAATCTAAAATATGTTGAAATGATATGAAGTCAAACTGAGGTCCAGAATGTTTACTGTTCATTTGCATTGCAGAGCTCTGTTCAGAGGATATCCCTGGAGGAGTGGTGAGAAGAACGAGGAAGAGAGCTTCTTCACAGGCCGACACGCCATCTTCCTCCTACTGTACTTTGATGAACAGAAGACTCGTCAGGGATGTCATGGGTTTTTTTTCCAACAGCGATGTCTCTGTCTGTCAACAGGGGATTCTTGACATTGATAACTACTGTCCTCTTAGTTACACAATCATTTAGACACTGTATTCAGAGTAGGATTGGCAAACATTACAAAACGCTCCTGCAGGGCCTCTGAAGCATCTGCCGTTTTCTTCTGCCAGAGGTCCAAACCCGTCCTCTGGAAGCAGACCTTCTCTGTGGACACACATGGATAGAGCCACCACGTACCAACAGAGGTTCTGACACTGACCTTCTGCCCTGAATGGTGTGTGTGGACACGATGAGAGGCGTCCCTCAGGGAAGGCTTCTCAGCCGTTCTGTGTGCGTTTGCTCCCATTTTTCACATGGGTGTCCTCTGGGTGCCCCAGTTCCCCCCCCCCCCACACACACACACCTGCCTGGCACTGGCATTAGATCTGGAGTTGGTCCCTGGGCTTTCCACGACTCCTGATAGATGGGTAAGAAGCTTGACAAATGTGTCCTGCGGGAGCTCGGCAGACTCGTGACCCCCCTGACCCCCCTGACCCTGGGTCCCCTTTATTCAGAGCTGACCACACCTCAGCCGTATTCCTCATAAACCATCAAGCTGGCACCAGATGCCGTCACTCTCTTGTGAGTCTTGCAGCGGCATTAGACTTGATCCTGCGAGCCTCAGAAACCTCCCTCAGGGGAACCGTGCCTCCACCTTGAGGTGTGTGGGGGAGATACAGAGACTGCCCAGTCTGGGTCTCCTTGATGGAGGAGACCAGCCCGCCGGCTCAGGATGCTGTGGCTCACACCTGGCCAGCACTGCATGTAAGGCCGTGGCATCATCTCAATATTACACTCCAGGGTGTGCTTTCCCATCATTATGGGGGCAAGTGCCTCATTCCTGCTGCCTCACTGTCATGCCAATAACGCCAGCGCATCCTCTTGTGTGATATTGTCCCATTTACACATAATGGAGTTCTCGTTGAATTTACATAGACCAACCGACCAACACATTTGAATGGGTGAGAAAACATCCATTGTTCTGATGGTAGAGTGAGGCCACTCACCCCCCTATGAGTTACTTGAGACGTTTCTTTCCGGTGTTTATGGAGTTCCTTTGTGTGGTTTGGGGCTGAAGTGCAGATTGAAGTGTATGCAAATATGCAAATTAAATGTAGATGATTCTGGTTCAACAGGAGAGGTTTGAACTTTGTCTTATGTTTACTTATGGTCCATCCATTGATAAATAAAGTGACTTTAAAGAAATGTATCTTTGTATTCTCGTGTTTTTTTTTGTCATTTTGTCCATGAAATTCATGGTGGGTTCCTTTGCTTGAGTCCACAATGTTTTGAATGTCTAAAATGAATCATCAATTTAAACTCAGCTCTTTTATGGGGTTTTATGGAGTTTTATTCAGTTTTTTATTCAGCATTATTCAGCATTACTATACAGTGATAGGTATCACTGTATAGTGATAGATAGATATATAGATAGACTTGTAGAGACCAAACCAGACCAAACCAAACCAAACCAAGCTAAATCATTGATTGGTCTAAACGTGTCTGTAGGAAAATGGATGGACATGGAATAACATGTATGTTAGGTCCTGGGATTATTTGTTAAAGGTACAATATGTAACATTGACACACCAAGTGTTTAAAATGGGTACTGCAGTCCAAATTCACAAAGTTGGAGAGAGTCATCTTCGCCATCACCCTCCTCTCCAGACTACTGGACACTAACTAGGGTTGCCAGGTTGAGGACGGAGAACGAACATGAGTGCAAGATGAGCCGAGCACAGTTTTTCCATTTTGACAATGACAAAAGGTGACACTGTAACTTGATCAGCTAATGTATACGTTTGCAATTTATTTATTGTTTACAAATGATAAACCAGCTCATGTGGCCTCGGTTTTGATCTGGGCTCTAAGCTGTCATGGAGCTTTTTCCAAACAGGACAAGGGCTTTTGGCTCAGGTAGAATGTACTTTATTCTGAGTGGATCCAGTTTGTGTCCTTGCAGCGTGCTGTGTTTGTGTGCCAATTTGCTTCATATCTGGAAAGCCGGGGTACTCGGATAGGACCCTGAGTGAATCATAACACACAGGCCAAATAAAATATATATATAATTTCAAAGGAGAACATTGTTGTAGCATAGTACCCAGAGAAGCCCGTATTTTTTGGACTGTGCATGATTCAATATTCTCTGATGATGTGGTCATTGTAAAGTGTGTGTGGGTGATGGCTGGACTCTGGCTCAGGCTGGACACCTGGGGTGCATTGAGCAATAAATGTGCACAGGATACAGGACAGACCAGCCATCACCATGCACACCCGAGGGGAGAGCTGTCATGTCAGTGTTTACTGTGTGCTCTGGCTTGTTACATCACGCCAACTCTCAAATATATGGTTCGACAACATCTACCTGTGTCCTGGTTGTCAGAGGAACCCAACCAAGCCAACTTGGTGGCGTGTGGCAGGGAAGACTGCCACAGTCATTTTACGACGAAGTAGGCATTTTGTAGAATATATGAAATATAGCACCCATTATGCATGAATGAAAGTAATAGTGTTTACTTGTACTTTCTTAAGATTCATACCTGATGAGCGTTCTCTGTAGTTTAACGATGTTGCCGTTTGTGTTCAGCCTGAGGAGTGACGGCGTGGTCAGTGTGCGCTGTGTGAAGTCCTGTCAGCCCCGGGACCTCAGCTGTAAACTGGACCCGGTCCACCAGATCACCCACAGTGTCCTGTCCCTGCCCAGCTTCAGGGACTTCCGCCAGCCAGAAGGTATGCTAACCAAATACAAGCTATGCTCACAGAACAGTAAGGTACGCTAACCAAATACAAGCTATGCTCACAGAACAGTAAGGTACGCTAACCAAATACAAGCTATGCCCACAGAACAGTAAGGTACGCTAACCAAATACAAGCTATGCTCACAGAACAGTAAGGTACGCTAACCAAATACAAGCTATGCCCACAGAACAGTAAGGTACGCTAACCAAATACAAGCTATGCTCACAGAACAGTAAGGTACGCTAACCAAATACAAGCTATGCTCACAGAGCCGTGAGGTACGCTAACCCAGCCGAGAGTACACAGACCAGATCTGAACCGGTGGGTCCACTATCACGCTGTGTGGATGCGCTGATGGGATCACCAGGTCCTATCCTGTCACCATTTCAAGAGCATGACACTGACATGCCACACTATTTACAGTGGAGGATCACATGCTGGGTTTTCAGCTTGTTTGGTACAAAGTCTGACGTCGTCACGCCAACAGAAATAGTGTTCCTGAAAACGAGGACTCCTGCGAACCCGAACCCGACCCCCGGTGCCACGGAGGTCTACTTTGATGTCATTGCTGCCGATGAGCAGTTCTCCTTTGATGTGGTGACGCGGTCACAACACAACATGGTCATGGGTAAAACAACTTCATCACTCAAGATGGCACTTTATTAATCCCAGAAGGTCTCTGCATTCACTGTCCAACCCCTCCCTGCTCATTAATGACCTGTCTCTTTATTCATTGTTACCTTACCTGCTCCTTAATTAGCTGTCTCTGTTTTCATGGTCTAACCCCCTACCTGCTCCTTAATGGCCTGTCTCTGTACTGTCTAACCCTCTACCTGCTCCATAATGACCTCTCTCTGTACTGTCTAACCTCCTACCTGCTCCATAATGACCTGTCTCTGTACCGTCTAACCCCCTACCTGCTCCGTAATGACCTCTCTCTGTACTGTCTAACCCCTACCTGCTCCGTAATGACCTCTCTCTGTACTGTCTAACCTCCTACCTGCTCCATAATGACCAGTCTCTGTATTCACTGTCTAACCCCTTCCTGCTTCTTAATGACATGCATCCATTTTCACTGTATAACCCATGCCGGCTCCTCCTCTGACCTGTATTTGTAGTGACTATGTAAAAGTGACTGTAAGTCACTTTGGATAAAGTCATCTGCTAAGTGGCTAAAACTAATCTTTATCTTTAAGTCTTTAATGAAGGTTGTTGTTCCATCCAGGTGTGGTCAGACAGGTCAAAGCCCTCACGGGGCCCAGGGACGTGGCGCTGGAGGTGGCCATGAACTATGTGAGGTCAGGGGTCATCTCCCATCGAAACATTGTTGTGATCCACATCTTCATCTCCGAGTTCTGGTTTTGAAACGCAGACCAGACCAGATGGGAACACAAGGCAGATGTTTCATCACTGACTTTATAAAGATTTTTGAACGTTTTAACTTTTGAACGTTCATACTGCTTAATAAAGCAGTATGATACTATTATTGCTATTGTAAAAGTAGAACAGATTTTGTCTAACTACACATTTAGATATCATGCAGATAGACTCATGGTATGAAATGCATGATCTCATGGTCATGGAAGACCGGTGTTAGGTCCTCTGTTGCCTGGGATTCAACTTTAGTTGGGAAATATTGCGCTGTCAGATTCAAGGAAACTTGACACACACACACACACACACACACACACACACACACACACACACACACACACACACAAAACACAGTTTGTAAAGTCTTTGTAAATTTCTACGGATACAAATTAACTGGACTACTACTTGGACTGTTAACTTTGTCTTGACTCTTAACCTTAATCCAAAAGTGTCATGTCATATATTATTGACATTATCAATACTGTTATTACAACTGTCACATATTTGTAAAATAACAAATAAACATACTTTTTCTGAAATATTTTTGGCATTTTGTAGAATATGTAAATAGTCTGTATTTCATTTGTCTTTAATTGAAAATCGAACACTGCTTGAGCTAGTCCCTGCCCACCAGCAAACCTTGACTATTCGACAAAACCGATTGGACTCTGGTGCTGAGTGAGGCTGCACACCTGTTGTACACTAACCAATCAATGTGCAACAGGTGACAGCAGCCATCCCCCCCCACACACACACACACACACACATACACACACACACACACACACACAGAGAGAGAGACACACACACACACAGGGAGATCTCCTGCATGGCAACATGGAGCACCAGCTCAGCCATCAGTGTCAATCAACCTGTACCACAAACCGGTTTACAACGTCTCCCTCCTGTCCTGGTCTGGAGGAGCGTGGCAGTGATTGAGAATGTTTTAAATGTGCCACTACAAACTCCAAGGGTCTTGACTTCCGGTAGACCCAATTAGTAAATGTTTGCTAATTGAGATTAAAACGTGTCACCCTCTTGCTGTTCGATACCATCGATATGGATCCACACCACACATCTCATATTTAGAATTAAACAAATAGGTTAATTAACTTTAATATTTGCAGTTATATAGGCCTATTGTGAATTATATAGGCTAGATTATAGCAATGAATTGCAAGGATGAATACATTACATGGATGTATGCTTTCTTCAAAGCCATACAATGGTAACTTGTTTATAGCTATTCAAATGTTGATTGTTTGACATGCACAGTATGTGAATTTATAAATGGATTGTTAAGATTGTTAATCATATATATGTTCCTATTTTCAATAAACAGTTTAATGTTAGTCAGAATAAAAAGCAGGGCTTCATGGACATATACGTATTTATTAAGATACAACCAAGGTTTAAAAACGACGTCTCCGATATGTCAGAATTGTTATGCCTTATTAATGCCACATGTCTTTCAGAATTGTACAAACTGTAGCCTTTACTAAAACACACCAACAGAAGGGAATGTCAGGCACAAGTGTTAACAGTAATTGGTAAACGTGATGCATTCAGGAGTTTGAACTCGATTAGTGAGAAAGAGCCACCTTTGGGGTGTCAGAATAAATGTGCATCAAGAATCGCTCCATCCCAAATGTGTCTGGTGGATTCCTCCCTCAGGGCGAGAGGCTTTTGGATGCCATCATGCATCCGACCTGATGATCCAACGGTTCCTGCTCAATTTCATATGACACATGGAAACGACCCTCGGCCCTGGGACACCCCGTTTGATCTAATAATCAAACGGGGTGTATAGAAATAAAACTCGACCCCCCCCCCAACCCACCCACACACATACTATTTCACTGTGCAAGTTGCGCGTCTCTGTAGTTTCATTACGATTTCAATTTTGTATAACAAAAGCAAATCACGATATCACATCATACAAAAATAACAAGGCAAAACAACACTGGTTCACTAAGACACAGAAAACAAAATATATTTATAGTATATATATATACATATATATATGTATATATATATAGACTTTTTTAAATCTCATAAAGTCGAGTGAAGCCGGACTCTTTTGCGTTCGTGTGTCTGGGAGGGTCCGCGTCCCTCCACGTCTGCAAAGCCCGTGCGGACAACCTTTGTAAATGCGGCCGAAAATTGGTAAATGCGCAAAATGAACGCGCAGCAAGCACTCCGAATTGCGCATGCTGGAGATAACGGAACGGATGCACGTTGCAAACGTGCGGGAGAGATGACGAGACTATTTCCTTCCTAATGCGCATGCGTCTTCTTAATATTTATGGCGTTTGGCAAACAACGTTCTGCTCCATTGCCGCCAACAACAACATGCATAGAGTTAGGATCGGGAAACGCGAACGTAATCGGAGACTGAAAGGAACCGCGTCTGTCCGCGGACGCTGAAAGTATGAGCATTAAAGGGGTAGTTCGGAATTTTGGACATAGGACCTCATTTCCAAGTTATCCTGTGTGTTATTTATCATTGGAGACGTTTTCAACAAATTTCATTCAGTTCTTCTAGTTGTAGAGTTCGCTCGTGCTAGGCCAGCGCAAGTCAACGGTTTCGGCTAGCCTGCTAGAAAAATGTTAGAAATAAAACTAACCTCGCATCGCATTGCATCGCATGCAAGGTTGGTTTTATTTCTAACATTATTCTATCAACACAGACATTTACATCGATAGTCTGGTGTTATAATGTATTTGCCTCGAGTGTACTGTGGAGTGGGTAAGACTGTTTTTATTAGAAGGCTAGCCGAAACCAGGATAACTTGGAAATTAGGTCCTATGTCCAAAATTCCGAACTACCCCTTTAATGTTTATGCAACACAACTTGCCTTCAAAACAAAACTACACCAATGAAGTGGTGTAGTTTTATTCAATACATTTTCTCTTGCTGGCTTGTGTTTTTCTCTCCCGTTAACCTCTTAGTTTATAACTGTGGTGTGTGGGTACTTATCCTATAGCAGGTAGGCAGGTATTGAGTATAACGTGCACTAATCATGATGCTGTGCATGCATCGTAGAATGCAGGTTAGGTGGTTTAGAGACCATGAAACATTGTTTTAAAAAATTCTGTTTTAAGAATTTGCTAATAATCACGTTCATAGGGTGCCAATTAAAAAAAAAAGTTATCAGAACTACTCTTAGTTTTTTTGAAGGACGGCTTTTGCTAATAAAAAAACAACTTAAAACGTGATTAAGACTTTAAGACTGATTGATAAGATTGAATAAGAACCAAGATGGCTGACCGACTCCTCAGTCCCCCCCCACTGTGATTTTCTGATCAGATGAGGGACTGTTGAGACAGGAGGATATGACAGATCCAGGGCGGCTACATTCAGTGTATGTTATCGTAAATCGCAGATTTACATTCACGGGTGACTGACTTTGCCTATGAAAAAATGTCTGGGTACAATAAAGTCCACATGGACACAAGCTGCACTCACGCACACACACACACACACGCTCAGACCCTCATTATCACACACACACACACTATGAAACAACTGCTCCAGCGTTGGGTGTTGAACCTGCAGCGTGACTCGGGAGGGACTTCACTCGCAGGCCAGCTTGCTGTCGAAGCTGGACAGGCCGATGGCGAAGGCCTGCAGAGCACACATGGGGTAGTTGAAGTCCAGCGTGAAGATGTCCTCGGCCACGCGGCCAAACTGCATCACGATGTAGTCGGCTGCGGTGACCACCAGGGGGAGACAGAAACACGGCACAGTTACACACAGCAGAGGGCGGTTCGACAACACGGTGAAACACGTACGCGCTGGCGTGTTCCCCTCAATCACCACAGAGCGGGGCTGCCCAGAGCTACGAAGGGCCGCTAGGAAGAGCTAGGAAGGTGACGCAGAGCGGCGGGCCAGACAAAAACGTTGTGTGACGTGCGACCGGACGGGGGGGGGGGAGGGCTCACGGTCGTTGTCGTGGACGATCTGAAAGTTCTTGACGGAGGCCTGGGTGACGCGGCCGTGGAAGTTGAGCACGTAGGACTGTGTGTCGTCGTTCCACACGGGCGCCTTGTTGTGCAGCTCGATCAGGTTCTCCAGGCAGCGGTTCTGCCACTTGCTCAGCAGGCTCTCCTGCTCCTGTAGGGAACGCCACCAAACCTCCGTCAGCTCGACGCTGAGCGGGAGAGAGCGCTGCTCTGGGGTCCACGCGTATGATACGATACAGGGACACGCCTCGGCTGTAAGCCACATTCATCCAAATTAAAAAGAAATAAACGCTTGGGATATATCACTCTGGGTGTAATGAACCTATATAATATGAGTTTCACTTTTTGAATTGAATTCCTGAAATAAATGAACTTTTCGATGATATTGTAATTCATTGAGATGCACCTGTAGTTAACATGCACTCGTTCATACTCCAAATGAGGCAAATTCACTCAGTCATTTCCACACGCCGAGGGTCTAAATACTCACGTTGTTGGGACGCACGGGCACACGCTCAAAGTTCATGTTCATGCCGGGGATTATCACCGTCATCTTCCTGGGACCCTTGAAGCCCAGCACGTTGGTCTCCTGGAGGACACACACACACGCACACGCACACGCGCACGCGCACACGCACACACACACATGCACACACACAC
This sequence comes from Phycis blennoides, assembly GCA_900302315.1. Taxonomy (NCBI): domain Eukaryota; kingdom Metazoa; phylum Chordata; class Actinopteri; order Gadiformes; family Phycidae; genus Phycis; species Phycis blennoides. The sequence continues at coordinate 9,810 of OMKI01037255.1, forward strand.
ACACACCACACCACACACACACACACACACACACACGCACACACACACACACACACACACACACACACACACACACACACACACACACACACACACACACACGCACGCAAAGATGTAAAACATTTTAAAACCTTTAGCGTTAGGCCTTCCCACGGATCAAGCCATTATTAGACCCGCTTTGTTCCACCTCTCTGTGATTGCGGTTTTGTGTTGCAATGTTAACCC
>OMKI01037256.1:0-14788 GCA_900302315.1 Phycis blennoides
CTGGGCAGGCATTGAGGCGCTTAGAGAGGGTACTCACCCACCCTCGCTCTGGTTGCTAAGATCCATAGGCTGGGGGTGTGTATCTTGTATTGTTCTGTGTGTGTGTGTGTGTGTGTGTGTGTGTGTGTGTGTGTGTGTGTGGTGTGTGTGTGTGTGTGTGTGTGTGTGCATGTGTGTGTGTGTGTGTGTGTGTGTGTGTGTGTGTGTGTGTGCATGGCCAGTCTGTTGAGTTTCCCCAGTCAATGGAGCTTTGTGGAGGAGTCAGGCCCTTTGTGAAGGTTGAATTATTGGGCATTAGAGTATCGACTGAAGGGGACTGAAAAGATTTCCGAGCCAGAAATAACTTTTAAGGCTATCAAAGCAGAATTTAATCTCACTTTAAGAAACCTAAGTCTGTGTGTGTGCAATGGACCTATTTCTTTAAGTTCAAAGTCCCTAACGGAGTGCACACTAAGTGAGATGTTAGGATGAGACATCTGTTGTAGGTAAGACAGGCCTAAACACATACACACACACACACACACACAACCACACACACACACACACACGCACACGCACACGGACACCACAAATGGAGCAGGACGGACAGACACCAAAGGTAAACTCTAAACCCACTGCTTTGTATGTTCAATGTCCAATTACACCCGAGCTCTGTGAAAATGACTAGCTAGCGTAGCGACAGTGGCAGGGCTGCCCGCCACACACGACGGGCAGCAAAACAACCACGGTACAAAACAAGGCGCACGCAGCAGCGCGGACCACATCAAACCTTCAGGAATAGCAAAGGGGCAGCTTTCCAGGCAGGCGGCCAGAACAGAACGGGGAGTCCACTTTTCTATATTCCTGGGAGAGTTATTATTCATTACTGTTTCACCGTGGCCACAACTGCCTCCATCTAGAACCCGGCCAGAACACGCCGGCGTGTCTCCCACGGTGCGGTGGCTAGCTGGGTGAGCTCACCTGTTTTGCATTGTTTTTAATGGGAGGAAAAGGAGCGAGGTGGAGCCGCTGCTCTCAGCCCCTCGCTGGTGTTCCTCACGCAGCGCGGGGCGCTAGCGGCCGGCAGGGGAACCATGCGGGGGGCGGTATGGAAGACGATAAGTGGACTGTTCACAGGGATTTGGGCCACGTTTGGACTGCCGTGGTGCCCTGGCCTTGAAGCACCCGCGTGAAATAAGGCGCAGCAGAGCGTGATCTTCCACCTTCTCTTTCTGTCTGTATGTTCCTTCCCATCTCACACTCACTCACCTCCAAGCCAAATGAGAGCCCGCCGTTCAGGTGGGCAGTGAGAGCATTCTGAAGGCCTCGGCTGTGCAGTTCACCCTGGAGGACGTCTCCATTGGTATTGTTGTCATTAAACGCAGTATACCTCCTCCTCCCTCTAAGGTATAGCAGCACTACAGTGCTGCGGACCTGATGCAGGTGTAGGCCCACATGGACCATACCATGTGGTCCATGCAGGTTGTCAATCTACAGGGATCATACCATGTGGTCCATGCAGGTTTTTATTCTACAGGGACCACACCGTGTGGTCCATGCATGTGTTGATATCACCTGAATGGACCATACCGTGTGTTCCATGCAGATGTGTGTGTGTGTGTATCCCATCTGAATGGGCAGTACCACGTGGTCCATCCATCCAGGTGTGTGCACCTCACCTGCAGTGGCAGAGCTCCGCCTCCAGCTGCAGCACGCGTCTCTGCAGGACGGGCACATGTCCCGCCTGGACCTCCAGCTGCTTCACCTTCACCATGCCGCTGAGAACCGCCTGCCTGGCCTCCTCCATCTTCCTGCGGGTGCCCGTCTGCTCCCTCTTCAGGGTGCGGTTGCTCTCCTCCAGGGCGGCCAGCGCCTCCCTGGAGCTGCTCACCTCCTGCTCCAGCCTCTGGTTGCAGAGCACCACCTCCTCCATGCGGAGGTCCGTGGAGCTGCGGAGCTCCTCCACCTCCCGGATGAGGCTCTGCAGGCTGCGCAGGTCTGCTTGGGGGTTGGTGGTGTTCTTCATGGTCATGTTGAGGCTTCTCTGGGCTGCCTGATGGTGCTGGTGGTGCTGGTGGGCGATAAAGCAGCCATCCTCTGGTTTATGTCTCGCGTGGCTTTTCCACAGACCCACCTGGAGTTGACAGAAGGGGGGAGGGAAGAGTTACGAGAAATCCACAGGATATGACGCATAATTAAATCTTGGACATGTTTAACATATAGAACAGGCTACGATGAAGTCCCCCACGGAGCCTGTAAAACCAAGACGTCATCATCAACAGTTAGGCCTACCGGTCGCCACAATGGACTCACCTGCAGCGCCAAGCAACGGGCGTCACTACTCTGGAGGGCGGCTCGCATGTCTTCGACCAGCTCCCTCAGACTGGCGTTCTCCTCCTCTATCTTGGCGATCCGGTCCTCCGCTTCCTCCAGCGCCACTATCTCCTCGTAACACTCCCGGGTGCAGGAGCTGAGCCTGCAGCTGGAGGCGTGCCTCCCCCGGCGCCCCTCCGGGATGGGGGACGTGGTGCCGCTGCTGCCACCGCTAACCGAGACCAGCCTCTCTCTGCGCCTCAACGGACTCCTCAGGCGGATCTGGGTCTCGATGTGCTCGCTGTCCTTCCCCACCAGCAGTCTGCCGTTCTCGTACTGGCAGCCGGCCTTCGTGCTGAAGTGGCCGCAGAGTTGCGCGTGGAACTGTCTGAAGGGTAACTCCACGGGTGGGTTCTCCGAGGTTTCCTCCCCGCACTCCGAGTCTGAGTCTTTGTTTAATCCCAGGACTTCACACAAGATGTCGAAGTCCTCTACGTGGATTTTGCCGCTCCCTTGGTAGTCCATGTGATGGAAGATCTCCTGTAAGTACTGATCCAGCCCCGTGGCCAGCACTATGATCTCGTTCTCCACTCCCCGGTCCAGTCCGTAGTGGTACGCCAAAGTGCTGACTATCCATTGCGTCCGCCGAGCGGGTCGGCTGTATGGATCAGTCGAGTCAATCTTCTCCATTATTTCCGACGAGAAACATCGTATTGCAATTCAGAAAAACGCAGAAGTCCCTCTAACTTTTAAACCACCTCACTGTTTTTGCGCGTTTCCATTGTCGGCTAGGTGAGGATGAGCCGACGCACGGCAGCTCCGTGGAAACTCAGCAGAGGAGAATCGAGTGGTTTTGGGGTCGGAGCAGATCTGGGTTTTTGGTACTGCCCCCAAAACGCAATCCGAGCGCCCCCGCCGCCCTGCGTGTTGGACCTAGGTAAACACTGTGAGGGACTTTTTTTTTCTATCAACTGCATTCCAAGATATTACTAAACAATTTATAATCACAACAATTATTTAGAAACGCAAATAAATCACATTTATTTTTGACAATTGTGACTTCTTTTTAACAGCACTTCCCCCCCCTACTACATACAGTTGCCCCCCCCCCCACGTATATCAAAATATAATCTTGACAAGTGTACCTGGAGAGTTTGGAGATGCGTTGCGTCGTGACGCGCAGGGTCGGCGCGGACCCTGGCCGCAGAGCCGACCTCCCCCGGACGGCTCTGGTCACCACGGCGACGCAATGCACTTCAGCCGCCGGCCGCGCCGCTCCCGGGGGTCTGCGTCCAGGCGCGGAGCGTTTTGTGTCTGCTCCAATGAATGAGGTATTCAGAGGATTCCCAGCGTTTGATTGAATTGCGTGGCCTGACCTGGGGTCAGCCACAAACCACTGCTGACTTACTTTTAAGGTGGGCGAACACAAAACGCAAACTTTAAATTAACTGACCCGAATGTCGCGTATGCTTTTGGTTTATTCCATTCTATTCATAGGTGCAAGCCCTACATTAATTCAATGCGTTTAGTCGTTTGCAAATAAATACAATGTGGTTTAATCTCCAGACTTAAACCAGAGTTTAAACTACGTTACTACGTTACGTTTCCATTGTTGGTAGACACGCACGAGTACCCGCACAACAGCGGTGTGTTGTCTCCAGATCTAGGACAACAATAGGCCTACCTGTTGCTGACGGCTCAGTCTGTTTGAGGTAACTGACGTGTTTGAGAAATGATTTTTTTCCCCCAACTGCTGTGCTTTAACCGTTTTTCAGTAGGCTACAGCTATCAAAATGGGCGTCGTCGTTGCAGATGTAACTGCCCACAGGTCAGAGCTCAGTCCTAGCAGCGACCCACACCCGTCCCAACCAGAGGGGGACCCCACACCTGGTCTCGCTAGGGGAGTGGAGGACGAGGGGCCAGAAGACAGCCTCCTGGCCCAGACCGACCCGCTCAGCGAAGCCTCCGCCCAGGACCCTCCGGTCGGTACTGACGACTCCTATAAAGTCACGTGGACAGTGGACATTGCGATGGCTTTCCCTAGAGGTAGTTCAAAGACTTTAATAGATGATCTGTCTTTTCTTTTTTTAAACGGGTGGAGTGCTGCATTGTAGTGATTATATTGGGGAGGGCAGAGTCATGTATTTAGGGTGTTTGATTCTGGGTTCAGATATCAAAGTCCACAGTCTACCTGTAGGCCCAAGATGCCCTCGCCCCTACCTGCTCCTTGATGACCTGGATCTGTTGAAGGTATCTCTGTCAGTCGCTTTGGATACGACTGTCTGCTATATGACTACATAGCAGTTAGATAATCAATCCATCTCCAAGGCGTCAGAGCATCGTGTCATTGATTGGCCGGTAGGTCTTCAGAACGTGGTCCTATGACCTGGTGGTGATGATGGGTCCCCGGGTCACTCACAAGTACGTTGCCTCGCAGGGGAGGACGAGGCGAGCTGGGACGGGCGGGGGAAGAGGGCTGAGGGCGTGCCGGAGGCCCCCAGGGTCCAGTCCTACTACCACCTGGAGTACCACCTGCTGCCGCAACACTCAGAACCTGTCAGGGTGGACCTCGCCATGTTCGGCCCCGTCGTCAAGATATACAGGAACAGCGAGTCCAAGGTGAGTCGTCATGGTGATGGTGTCATGGGTGATGGTGTCATGGGTGATAGTGTCATGGTGATGGTGTCAGGGTGATGGTGTTAGCATGCTAGTGTTGTGTTCATGGAAAACCAGTGGACACAATCAAAGGAATAGAGACAAGATTGAGTCATATTGTAATGTTGTTATGTTATTTTAAATATTTACTAATTTAACTATGAATACCAATACATGCTAACAATCAATGACATTGCAGTCTTCTCAGCAGAAATGATTCTTGCTCATTTCTATTGAAGAGTAAGTTCCTCCTGTGTCTTCACCACGCTGCCCAGGCCTTGAGGCCGTGGTGCGAGGGCGACCGGGCCTGGGTCAGCTGGTCCCACTCCTTCAGCGTCTCCGTCACCGGGGAACTGCTGCAGGAGCTGCTCTCCCACAGGATCCTCTTCCGGCTCTGGGAGGGCAAGGACAAGGTGTGCAGCAAGGCCCGATACGACCGGCCCAGGGCCTTCAGGCCTCCGCCGGCTCGCCCAGAGGAGGAAGCCAGAGTCTGTGGTGAGCTGCAGGTTCCCCTGGATGGACGCGTGTTCATGGAAAGACACTATTACACAACACAAAACAACTATTGTTGTTTTGTTTCCTGGGTTTGGTTTTACAGGGACGGTAAAACATGGGCCGTAATGTGCCGGTGTGAGCGGCTCATTTACACCCGGTGATTTAAAAGCACGTTAAAACATCATGACGTGAATGTGGAATCTCTGTGTAGGGCTTTAAAAAACCAGAGTGCTTATTAGCTCTGGATGGAGGCTGGATGGTGTAGTGGTGTGACCCCCAGCTGAAGGGTTCTGGGTTCGAACACCAATGACCGCAGCCTACCTGTAGGTGTCCTTGAACGATGGATGGTCTCACCTCCACCTGCTCAATCATGACCAATACAGAGTCACTCAAATGACAAACTAGTGAATAGACGTTTTGAATGATAATGTAACATCGATGTTTGGATTAAAATGCTCAGGAATCAGGAATATGGTGTCCAGGCTGAGGGAGTTGACTCAGAAGGACAACTCAAAGACGTCCAGGAAGAACAGAAATACAACAGTAGAAATACAAAGGTAGGATTCTTCTGTCTGTTAGATGATCTATGGAACCAGTGAAACCTGTAAATCCGTCTTGGACAAAGACACTGACGTTCTTCTGGAAGGTTTTCCAGTACAGGCTAAAGGTTAAACATTGCATTGATGGACCCCTTGAAATGTAAGTCATCATTAACCCTAGGTCTATGCCATTGTGAACCTTGTATTTAAACATTTTCACAAGTCAAACAATGTAACTTATAAGCAATATAAGTAGATGGTTAACAGGAAAGTGTAACTATCTTGCAACAAATATATTTGAATAAATACGCAAGCAGTACTTCTGTGTGTTTGCTGCCATCTAAAGGTTACATTTTATTCACGCCATCTAAGGGTTAAATTATATTAACAATAGCACAATCCAAACAAATGAGTGTTGACTTTGTCTATTCGTCTGATTCAATAGTGGCCACAGAGTAGCTCAGACTGTAAAGTAGTTACAAAATACAGGCCAGAAGATTAACAATAATACATGACAGACACATTTCTTACGATATAGCTTTCCTTTGACTACACGGTCTAGTCCTGTTGTGATGAATGTGTGTGCTTTGTGTTCCTCAGACCTTCTGATGAGGAGACCCAGAAGGACGGGAGCAGCAGTGTGAAGCCACAGGAACGAAGCCAGGACACCGCAGCATTCAGTGAGCCAGACCTCTGTATACAAAATACAACCACTACTTTAAACTGCACCAAACGGTACTAATGTATGTATACATATTAAACATGTTATTTTACCAATACCTCAGCGAGTGCTCAGCAATCTGAGGCGACTGCAGCCGACCTTGAGAGTATGAAAAGGAACGGCATCGCTTGGGCAGAGAGCAGCCCACTCTGTCTGCTGGCAGGTCGGTCAACGGTCGGGTCAAGATGATTCTGATGGACGTTGAAGGAATTCCTGTCAATGAACATTCCTGTGCTTTTTACGTCAATGCTGTGTCTATGACATGAATGACGTAAAAAATTTAATCAAATGCGATTTCAGTTAGCAACTGGATGAAATGGACCCAGGAAGTCTTTAACGGCACTCTAAACAAACGGGGAAAATAAACACATTCTTCAAAAGCTATTAATGAATCATGTGTCATGTGTCATCATGTTTTTTTATTCTGTTATGTTAAATAAAATGCATATATTAAGGATGAAGGAAATCAAATTCTTTACATAGTTATGAATGTTTGCGTCTACAGCGAAGAGGACAAAGAGACAAATGTACATTTACATTACATTACGAATGCTCTCTGTATCTGTACAAACACTCGTGTAATGCTTGCTTCTCAGGAGCGACCTCATTGGCTGAGAGCTTCTCTGTTGTCTGCCCATCTGCTGTGCGTGAGGCGCTGTTCAGCGTCTCTCTGGACCGAGCCCTGATGTCAGAACAGCTCAAGGCCCAGCTCAATCCGCTGGTTATCACCATCGTGTCGGCCAACTCCATGCCTTCCACCCCCGTCCCTCTCCACGCGCTCCAGGTACCATGAACTGTATCTGAGTGGAAACAGATATGAGTCCGCTGTGTGCTGAATAATGCAGGGCAGGTGGGTGGCTAGGCTGGGGGTTACCAGGCTTTGTTGGACTCTGATAGCGGGGTTGTATTTATCTTGAGCAAGATGCCCTCCATAATGACCTGAAGACCTGCTAATGACCCGATTCTCTACAAATTTCACTCTTTGTCGCTTTGGATAGAAATGCCTCAATCACAAATAATGCATAAAACTAGTTTTCCCCAGATTTGCTATTTGTTGGTGATCATGACCGCGCTGTGTGCTGTCTGTGTTCCCAGGAGAAGTGCTTGCCGGTGTATTGCCAGTATCAGTTTCTTAAATCGAAGACGCACAAGACGAAGCCTCAATGCCACGGCACCCGGGTCTACTTTGGTGACGTGTTCGTGGTCCTGGCGGGCGCCATGGGTCGCGGCGAGCTGCGTGAGTACCTCACGGGCCCCCCGCTGGAGATCCAAGTCCACGACCGCGACAGGAAGCCGGAGAAACCCCCTGGCACCCCGGGGCTGTTTGGGACGAGACCAGACGACGACAAGCTGAGCAGCGTGGCGTTCGTCAGTCGGAAACGCAGCGGCCACCGCCCTGCTGCCGCTCAGGCCCGCGAAACCTACGCCGTGGCACACCTGGACCTCTCCGAGCTGCTGCTGGGGCGCAGGAGCCTCAAGGTGAACCTGCCAATCAGAAGCTGCCCTCCGCCTCAGTTGCTAGGCAGAGAAAGACCCATGTGGGAGAGGAAGATGATGGACCTGCCAGGCGTTGCTGAAGGCCACGGGAGCAAGCCCATGGAGCAGGGACATTACTTTGACTCCGACGCTCACCTTAAAGTGAAGGTGGAGGTAGCTCACCCCCTGCTGGGGGGCGCAGACCCCACCGTGGGGTCTTGCGATTGCCCGTTGTTTGGACGCATCGTCTTCATTTTCGGATCCAACAACGTGCGCGTGCGAACCAAGCTGAGGTCGGAGATTCTGAAGATCAACACGGCGGCATTCAACATCGGCTCTTGCCCCTCGGAATTCCTCGACAGGGTTCTGACCGACTACCTGTTGAGTCCGGAGGAATGCGAGAGCAAAGACCTGGACTTTGTCACGGGGTTCCACGTGCAGGATGAGAAGATGCATCTGGTCGTTGTGGAAGGACTGAGACACAAAGCAGTGAGGTCCCTCTGGGAGACGGTCCCTCAACGGTGAGTACGCACCAGAGCTTTGGTGTGTGATCGTACCTCTTTCCCCTGACAACCTTCAGCTTGTCCTCTCGGCCAGAGGGCGCCTGGGCCCGGGGACTCGAGGCCAAACTGTGAGCAGCAACGTCTGGGTCTTGTCTGTGATGTGTTGCAGGCTAGGGGGGCCCACTGAAGAGCAGGTGAGGGTTCTCTACTCGTCGGGCCTGGGTTTCTCCAAGCGTGTCTACGGCTCGCTGGATGTGAACCTGAGTCCTGTTCGTCTGCACCGAGCCCTGGAGGACATCATGAGGAACCCGCTGGTCTACGTCCGGGACATGCTGCCCCACTCCTGCTTCCAGGCCCTGTCCCGGTACCGCTGCAAGAACACACTGCAGCAGCGGACTCCCAACAATATCTGTAGAATCAGTTGCAGAACAGGGGGAACTGGCCTTGAGACGTGGGTGTGCAGGTGGTCTTCTAGTCAGTGGTCCGGGGTGTGAGGTCCAAGCAGAAAGATCAGCCCGTATACATCCTTGAGCAAAATGTCCTCCCAGAGTATTCATGACATGTATCTAAGACAAAGTAAAGGATTGCTTTGGACAGAAGCCTCTGCTTGTATACACGTATCTGACAGCCAGCCCAGTCAGCGGCGGTTTAATGTTTGTTTTTATTGATATTCCTAAAAGGCCCATTATGAGGCATAAAGAGGTCAGCGGGCTGAACCGGCTCACCCTGCTGAACGGAGGTAAACACCACGCGTTTTCCGTAGGTTGAGCCAGCTGTGTCAAGCGAGACAGTTGCTGGAGGCCTTGCGGCGCGACCTGTTCCCCACGGAGGACATGATTCTCAGCGTCAGCAGAGAGCTGGGCACACTTCCTGGGAAGACAGAGAAAAAGCCCCAGGTGGAGGAGGAGGAGGAGGAGGAGAGGGAGGAGGTGCAGGAGGAGCCAGTGGTCTCCTCTCTGGCGGTCTGGCAGAGGAGGCATGAGCCCCTAGACATGCACAACACAGAGTACATCCAATGGAAACGGCTCCCCGCCCAGCAGCAGGGCAGACACATCAAGGACTATGTGAAGGTTTGTCAGGTCTACAGTATTCCATACAAGTCCTATTTGGTGCGTTGTAGTGCAGTAGCTAACGGCTACGCAAACCATCACAGGGCTATGGTCAGGTCTGTCGGGGTCTCGACAGTATTTATTATGTCTCATATGTTAGTACAATATTGTAAATACAGGTACGAATTTGACTACTTTTTGTATTCTATTGTGAATTTGATTCACATTTGTATTATTATTTGTACCCATATTGACTGTTGCGACCAAATGTTCCTTCGGAGACAAATGAATGAATGTAATCCAATCCTATTGGCTTGCCATGATGATGCAGGAAAATATCAGAGAGCTCCAACTCAGGAGCCTGCCGGTACAGAAGCCCAGGCTGGCTGTGTGGGGGCCTGCTGTGGTTGGCCCGGTGCACAACTACAGCATCCAGACCTTCAACTCTCACAGACAGGGCTTGGAACGGCTGCGCAAGGAAATGGCTAAGGTCTGGAAACTGCAGGAAGGAAAACAAAATGGTTTTGCTCACCGTATCAAATGCGGCCCAACCTGTTAAGCATTGATGGCTGTTAACTAAATGCCTAACCCCTAACTGCTAACCCCTAATAAAAGCGAACTTAATCCTGGCATCATGGCCAACTTGTTCTTGCTGTGAACCGACTGTAGACGTACTTTTGGCCAAGGACACACCAAATACTGTGTGCAACTATTCGTTAATTGGCGTTACCCTTTCCTTTCCAAAAAGGTCCAAGATTTGCATCTTTTCAATGTCTACTGTTCATCTCTTGAACACTTTCAGCGTTCAAACAGAGTAATGACCAAGTGAAACAGACAAGGCAACGGCATGTCGGCATGCGTGACCTTTTTGAGAAAAAAAAAGAAAGAAGCGAATCACATAAAAAACATTCCACTTTTTTACGGGACGGGTGGTTCCACAGATGTGCACCGCCGTGCCAGCTGAGTGGTCCGTGTGTGTGTGTTCAGGTGCCCGGCCGAAGGTTCACGTACAGCCAGCGGTACCAGAGCGCCACCGTGGAGCCGACCGGTTTCACCCCGGCCCCCAGGGCCGCCGGTGCGGCCTTCGACTGCCACCTCCCCCGTGACCACCCCCCGCGCCCTGACCAATCACGCGTGGACGAGCTGAGCAAGGTGACGTCACGCCGCCCTTTGAGATTCGGAGGAATGTTCTTTTTGTTTTACGGGCGACTGTAACTGACACGGAGGGGCACGGCAGGTACGCTGCCGGGTGATTTAGACGTCTGCCCTCGTCCCTCATGGCGCTGAGTGAAGGTGTGCCTGTCGGAGGGGGTAATGTGATATCACGTGACGAACGCGGCTTGATTCAGGGTCCCGGAGAAGTGAGTCCAACTGTTGCTCCGGCTCAATTTGGTCATTTGTCACCCGCGTTTCTGCCAACGTGAAATCTCTCCAGTGTCTGGTTTTCATGACAACAGACCGGCTGTTTGAGTCTGTTGCTCTGTTCTTCTGTTTGTTTATTGAACTGAAGACTTATCCACGCAAGTGAGTGCACACAGTTTTGCACTCATTTTCCAAACAGAATAATACACGCCACACTGCACAGTGCAACAGGGGTGACCGTTAAACACTTTGAGCTGAGTGGACCTTGGTGTTGTTGTCCCAATATCCCACTTCAGTTTGTCGTTGTAGGCCCTTGTCATTGTAGTTTCAAGACAATTTTTTGGGGGGGAAACTAGACAAGTGCGATTGTGCGTGAACCTCCATGTTGAGATGTGTGTGTGTGTGTGTGGTGTCTCTCCAGCCATGGAGGGAGAACCTCCATGTTGAGTGTGTGTGTGTGTGTGGTGTCTCTCCAGCCGTGGAGGGAGAACCTCCATGTTGAGATGTGTGTGTGTGGTGTCTCTCCAGCCGTGGAGGGAGAACCTCCATGTTGAGATGTGTGTGTGTGGTGTCTCTCCAGCCGTGGAGGGAGAACCTCCATGTTGAGATGTGTGTGTGTGTGTGGTGTCTCTCCAGCCGTGGAGGGAGAACGTCCTCCACACCAACACCCTGAAGCCCCCCCTGACCAGGGACAGGTGGCCCTGGGCCCGGCGCTCGCTGGACTTCCAGCTCTACATCACACCGCCCCCCTTCTTCGGACCGCCCCGCTCCGAGTGCGTGCACCTGGCCGGTAGGTGCCTCACGTCATCCGTCGTGTGTTGACGGACCCCGGGTGCAGTGCACACCCACAAGCTCAGGGCTACGGGGCTGTAATGTGTAGCGGTAGCTGTTGGATACTCCGAAGAGACTCTCTTCTGTCTGTGCTTAACACAATAGATAGCAGTGATAAAGTGTTAAAATATGTTTTGAGTTGCTCGGTAATTTAGACCACGCCGACTTATTTATGGGTTCTCCGATCAATCACTGGTGTGTGAAAGCAAAACTTCTCAATGGTGGAGAGATGGATGAGAGTTTTTTGGTGCAAAATCCTGTTCTATTCCTCTCTCTCTCTCTCTTTGCAATGCTCAAATCTTGCCTTCTACTGCACCTTTAAAAGAAAACCACAGAGTCCAGGTTAAACACTAGAACCATGGACATTCTTTAGAACATGGGTTCTCAACCTTGGGCATGCCTGCCATGAACATTGAGTCACAGAGATTTTGGACTTACAAGTTATAAAAATGTAAATGTAATTTTTCTTTTTTTTTTTTAATTGGTTTTAGGGTTAGGTTAATGATCAGGTTTAGTTTTAGGGTCAGGGCCCAAAGTCCGAGGATTGGGGTTCAAACCCAGAACCTTTGAGTGGAAATGTTCTGTGTTCTGCAGAAGGCCTATGTCCTTAGCAGGTTATCCTGCAGGTATGAGGAGCCTCTAAACTGAGTGTCCTGCTGCCCCCTGCTGGGCGTTCCGTTCCTCCCCAGGGGAGGGCCTGCACGAGGAGCAGCTAGCGGTGGGCAGGCGGACCCCCGACGTGCGGTCCGCGGGGGGTCCGGTCCCAGAAGACCACGGCCAGCTCCCGGACTTCAAGTGTTACCTGGGAGCCGGTTCAGGGAAGTTTCAGGAAATACTGAAAGACGAACCCAGGAAGTACTCGCTGAGAAAACCAGGACTGGCACTGAAGGTAAGTCAGCCTCGGTGTTCGCTGCTCACTGTGGAGGCTGCTGACGTTGAGCCACTCAACCACACTGCAGACGCTGGACTCTGCCCTTGCAACTCCCAGTGAATGCACATGGTAATTAAAGGGAAAGTCATTGTGAAGTAAATTCATCAAATTACTTTACAGGGAATTATAGACCATTACTGGTCATTGTCAGGTTTGAACCCTTTAACCTTTTGTCTGCAAGTCATGAGTGCTAACCAACAGGCCAACAGACTTGGTCCATCATCTCGTTCTCCTCTAGTGTCCACCTTTATTTGTAGCGGTATTATTTTCTTAAATCATTCAGTACACTTTCAATTTGAGTGCATATTTTTGCCAACATTAAGCTCCTTTAAGCCTAAATTTGACCACATTTGATGCATTTATTTAAGAAACCCCAACCCTAACTCTAACCCTAGCCATAAGTGCAAGGTTTTGTGTAAGTGGCACATTTAAGTTTATCCTTTCGTTTATCAAAAAAGATACAAAAGAACTATAAATGAAAAGTTATCTCAACATAGAAGAAATGTTATCTCAGGATGGTGCCCTGGATGTGAGTGTTTCCACGCTCAGCCACTAGGCCTTCCCACCTCACGTTGTGTTCCACACACCGCAGCCCCTCCCTGGCCTGGCCGTGCTCGGTGGGGGGGCAGAGGAATCCCAGAACAAGGCTCTGGCTCCAGGCCCGTACCCCGAGAAGAACTTCACCGCCACCAACAACACCATCCCCAGACGCCCGTCCCTGTACAAGGAATACCGCTTCAAGTACGCTCAGGACATGACGCACACGTTCACTTTCAACTCATTTATTCCCGGCTCGTGTTGCACGGGAGACATCACTGTGTGTGTGTCTCCTGGGTCCTGCCGTAGGAGATACTGCACGCCGCGCTCGCTTCTCCACAAGAGAAGATGCTCCCCGCTGACGGGAGCAGAGAGGGCTCGCCACGCGGCCCGCGGCCCCCAAGGGAAGACACACCCACAGAACACAGCCACCGCACGACCCTTCAAGAACCTGGTGGAGGTCCGAACCCACAGAGAGGTCACCGTGTACGCCCAGTAGGCTCATAAACCCCCCCCTGTGGTGTCTTTCTGCCTCATACTCAACCACCTCCCTTTCAAAGATAATGGGCACTTATGGATTTCCTAAAACAACACCAGCATTAAACAATATAACACACTCATTGCGTACTCATTGCGTACTCTCATTGTCGTACTCTCATTGCGTACTCTTATTGCATTTTCTTTAACACATATGGATATAAATTAGTATGTACACGCTATGGGGTGTAAATCTGAATGGCAGCATGGAGGACTCAGAAGGTTCTTTCCAGTGGATGGGAGCAGGTGTACATCCTCTTCTCCAGAATTTGCTCGGCTATCTTCTTGATGTTGGCGTCATTGTTCTCAGGGGAATCTGGAACACATGGGCGTGGGTTTGTGCGTTTTGTTTGAACTTGACAAAGACAAAGCGGGACATTTCTGTGCTCCAGACGTGTCGTGTCACTGGCACGGTGTTGTAATGATGTCCAAATTAAAACAACATGGCGAGTGCGAATAAAACATCACCACGATAGTTGGCTGCTGACGGGTGGAATGTGGATGGAGGATTTCTGGCACATTTCCACAACACATGCCGGCCTTTTGCATAGCGAGATGCATAAAAAAAAAAATACAAAATGCCGGGCTGTTCCCAATTAGCTTTAGCTTGTACTCACGTTTTTGCAGCTGCATCAACATATAGTTGTTCTTGAAGAATGTCTCGGCGCAGAAGGTGTTGGCGAGCAGCACCTGCACAGGAGGAGAGAGAGTCAAAGAGGAAGGGTCCAGACAAACCAAGATGGGATGCTGCAGTCCTTGTGATCAATGGGTCTCATTCACCTCCTGGTGACCTGGGTTCCAAATGCTTCTAAAAGCTGAATGAGGAATGCTGCTTTCAGTCCCCCCCCCCCCCCCCCCCC
>OMKI01037260.1:0-15000 GCA_900302315.1 Phycis blennoides
TCCCAGTTCAGCCTGGAGGGAAAGCCCTTTCGCATCCTGGGAGGCTCAGTCCATTACTTCCGCGTCCCCAGAGCCTACTGGGAAGACCGGCTGCTGAAGATGAAGGCATGTGGTCTCAACACTCTCACAACGTAAGACACACTCTTCATCCTGACCTCTACCCCACTGAGTCAGCGTGGAAACCCGTGAATCGGTTGCTACATAGTGTCAATTGAAACACGGATCACACGCCTCAAAACGCATTGCGATAAAGGTGAAATAGATTATTCATGAAGATGTGGTTGACAAGTGTGGTCCACGTTTTAAAGAGACAACCCAAACACAATTGCACAGAAGTTGCATTGTTGCGCGGACATAATGAAGCTGTTGTCTTCCTGTTAGATACGTCCCGTGGAACCTGCATGAACCAGAGAGAGGAGTGTTCGACTTCCAGGACAACTTGGATTTAGAGTAAGAAAGGAATGTTATTGTTTACACTTTAGTAGTCTCACGTTGAACCACTGCCTTCCAACAGAGGGCAGTGTTGTATCGTCAAAGGTTAATTTTCACATTATTAGGTTTAGTGTCAATTCGGTATTGAGCTAATTAATAATTTTTATCAGAATTTTCATTTGCACACATTGTGTTATAATGTATTGATACAAATACATTTCGACCAGGTACCATTTACCAGTTTAAAAATAAATACAAGTTTTGTTTAAAATTGATTTCCATTTCAAATCAAGTGGATTGCGTCGTGAGTGAGTACCCACATTATTGTGTTTGTTCTTTCCAGAGCGTTCCTGAGCCTTGCAGCACAGCTTGGTCTCCGAGTGATCCTGCGACCTGGGCCCTACATATGTGCTGAGTGGGAACTGGGTGGCCTACCCAGGTACATTTACCATTGCGTTTTCCTTGTTTTCACCGAGGTATTTAGTTTTTCTCTAACAAATAAATGGAACAGGAGTCAGAATGGAGGAGCCAGGTGATGTGATGTTATCATCTATTTTAAGTTATTTGATGAGGTTAGTCTTAGTGGTGTACATGCAGCTGGTAGAAATGTGGGATGGCTTCTTTATTTGCCACACTATAAAATAACACCGAATTCAAGTATTCAATTCAGACGCCATCAGACAACCGTCGTTCAATTTCAAATTCCAATAAAGATGATCAATATTCGTCATGTGACTTAAATGGTTTTAGACAGAAACGATGACAATGTGCTGGACTGATCTTTTGAGTGTTGCGATACTCTGGAGTGGTTTTGACTGGTAGAGTGTGTGTGTACAGTGTGTGTACAGTGTGTGTGTACAGTGTGTGTGTGTACAGTGTGTGTACAGTGTGTGTGTACAGTGTATGTGTACAGTGTGTGTACAGTGTGTGTGTGTGTACAGTGTGTGTGTACAGTGTGTGTACAGTGTGTGTACAGAGTGTGTGTACAGTGTGTGTACAGAGTGTGTGTACAGTGTGTGTACAGTGTGTGTACAGAGTGTGTGTACAGTGTGTACAGTGCCACCATCCTGGCCACCTTGCTGTTAACCTTTGAGGGCAGCGTTCCATCAGGCCCACAGATCACTGCACTGCACCTTTAGACAAACATGTGGGCTCACTTAATTCCGTGACTGTGACGCGGGGTTCTGCTCAACCATTCCTGTGATGGGTTTTTCAGTTGGTTGCTTCGTGATAAACGCATGAAGTTGAGGACAACATACCCGGGCTTCACGGAGGCCGTTGAGTCCTTCTTTCAGCATCTCATGAAGAGGGTTGTTCCATATCAGGTAGGCTTGTTGACACCTTTGCACCGTGGGATTTACCTTTCAAATTGAGTGCATGCTTAATACAATCACGCCACTCAGTGAGGTGGACCTGTCAATCTAGGCAGCTATACCATATGCTGATTATCCATAATGGAGTGTTTGAATTTGTACATGATGACGCATAATGCACGGAGGGCTAAGTGATTTCTGAATACATCTCTAGCTCTTATATGGACATTGGATTATGCCAAGCTATATAATAATGCTAATTGTTAGACTTGCACCTGTTCTTCAAAACCTGTGTAATTCAGTGCATGCTGTCACATGGTGGATTTGAGGATTTGCTCCAGCCCAACTAAAATGCCTTTACCCTTGAGGATATGAATGATAATCCTCTACAACATGTTTTAATTAAAATCCAGCTGTACGTTTAGAATTCAACAATAAACATTTCAACAATTCATCATGGGGTGAAACCTAATTTGTCATGGCCTAACTTGCACGCAGCACTCAAAGGGGGGGCCCATAATTGCAGTTCAAGTGGAAAATGAATATGGTTCCTACGCCAAAGACACACAATACATGTCATTCATCAAGGAGGTAAGAGATCTTCATTTTACCCCATTATGAAAAATGAGTGAGTGGCCCAACATCCCACGCGATGATAAGTGCATGCAAAGCAGCCTCGTATCAATGATCAGCGATGCCATTTCCACGCTTTTCAGCCTTCTCCCTCTGCTTATCGCTCAGTCTCCTTCCACGTGTTCAAAATAGTTACGTTTACAGTGTTTCAGGAGAACAGGAGCGGTATTCTATATAACCCCGGGCCCCTTTGCAGGCCTTGCTGTCCAGAGGCATCACTGAGCTGCTGATGACCTCAGACAACAAGCAGGGGCGCAATCTCGGTGCAGTGAATGGAGGTATTGTCATTCAAACACGCACGCACGCACACACACACACACACATGCACACTTGCACATATGTACGCAGTCACACCCATGCACGCACACACATATTATGCACACTTGCACATATGTACGCAGTAACACCCATGCACGTGCGCACACACACACACACACACACACACACACACACACACACACACACACGCGCGCACAGTCGGTGTGAATAGCACGCTTAGACGAATTGAGCAGGGCAACATGTGAAGCTCTGTCCGCTCTTCAGAGGAACCCCTCAAGAAACAAAATGGCTCTGTTCTGCACAAGGATTCCACCAAGCTTTCAGGTCAACACTATGAGATGCTGTACATGATTGTTTTTCTGTTGGGTACTAGACAATATTAGGCAACATATTATTATTTAAGCTTGTTTTTATGAATCTGCAACAATTTAGAGGAATTTTGTCATAGTTTGTGCATGTGTTGACACCTCTTGATAGTTATAATATATATATATATATATATATATACACCTTAGATTGCTTCTTATTCTTTACTGCAGTAATGACTCCTACTGCCATTCCCGTCCAATTAAGGAATGTCCTGCAACGTAGTGTCGCCAAAATATTACAAAAATAAATGGAGTGACCCAAATGTCCCGTAATCACAAGTAAAACTGGCGTTGAACAGACTGCGGCAGCCTAAGGCAGCAGCTGCGACCATATTGTCAGTAATCACTGCGGAACTCTTCAGTCATTTAAAATAGACAGCCAAGCAATTGGCAGTTACATATGACATCATTTGTTGTTATACTGTTGGCTGTATTTAGGCCGTGTTCATCGGGAGCAGGCAATAACCGGATTCTACTAAGGACTCCTCCAGTCTGATCTGAATGTCTCTCGCCATGAATCTTTTATTATTGTCCCACAAGATACTATGTGGGAGAAGTAAATGCCTTTTTTTTTTTAATATTCAAATAGAGAGCTGCACAGATGGTCAAAATATCTTTCCAAAAGTAAAATTTCCAAAAAGTACATAATCATGTATTACACAAATGATTAAAACCTGGATGTTCAGCTATCAAAATAATTGATGACAATATACTGTTGCCTGGAGGAACACAACTTACTTCACAGTGTATTTCCTTGTGCTATTTTCATTCTCTCCCCAGCACTGGAAACCGTCAATTTGCAGAAGCTGGACGAGGCTGATGTAAAATACCTGGAGGAAGTACAAGTGAGTCTTTTGCTTTTGGATAACCGTCTTGATGGCTGGTGCACTGATCCTTGTTGGTTGTGTTTCCTAACAAAGTGCTTATGAGAGCCAATTAGTTTTGGAGAACTTCAGAGACCCTTCGTTTCTTTTTGTTTTTCCTTTCATCAGATCCTATCACAGAACATTAATGAAATGCTTCAAATGAGTATCCTTGATTCGCAATCCAGAACCATCAAGTATTTCTTTCAACGGGGAACTCATAAGATCATTGCCAATACACACACACACGCACGCACGCACGCACACACACACACACACACACACACACACACACACATACACCTCATACCACATACAAGTGGTGTGAGTCATCGTGGAGTGGCTGACGGTGCAGGACAGCAGGGTAGATGTTTAACAGAGCTAACAACAACTTCAAGGCACACACAAGGCCACAATGTACCGCTACCCGGAAAAGGCTCACGGATGTGTACGCTGTACGTCGGTATCCGTGACAAAAGTCACCAGGACTATCTTCTTCAACCTAAAGTCACGTCCATACCAAAAATCCATTCAGCTATTGCTTATACTTGCTTATACAGTTTACGTTTAAATGTAGAATCAACTGGACCTTGTAGTTATCCCACCTCCTACCTTTTTGTTTTTTTAATTGTGCAACCATTAACCATGGCCGATTTGATTTTGTGTTTAGCCTGGGAAGCCAAAGATGGTGATGGAATACTGGTGTGGCTGGTTTGACCTTTGGGGTAGCCTGCACCATCAGTTCCCTGCTGAGGGTAAGACAAGCTGCTCTCAAATCCAAAGGTTATCTGGAGGGAGGGAGGGAGAGAGAGAGAGAGAGAGAGAATCCCACAGGGGAGCAGACAGCCCCTGTGATGAGCACATGACAGGACGTCAGCTGAAGGACTGAGGGCAAAATGGTTTTCTCTTTAGGGGTGATGGATAGCACAGAGAGTGGCTTCTGTTGCCTCTGTCACACAAGACAAGTGAAGCTGTAAGTCGACACGGCACGCTTCTGCCGTGAAAGACATGCCCACTGCTACCCGAGAGCGATTAGAGCAGGCCCACAAAGGGTTAAGACGGTGTCTTGCATGAGTAAAACTCTGCCGGAGAAAACCGCCGATGATTGCGAGCCTCAAGACCTCTCTCTCACTGTCCCTCTCATCTCTCTCTCTCTCTCTCTCTCTCTCTCTCTCTCTCTCTCTCTCTCTCTCGCTCTCCCTGGCCGATCCCTCCCTCCACACACCACATGGAGCCCCAATCAGTGCGGCTTTAGTGTACGCCCTGGCATATCACCGCGTCTGCCTTTTTGGAGTTGGCTTCCATCAAGAATTTAATTCATTGTGGCCGCGCCGCCATGTTACTACTGCAGAACACTGTTTTGCTCTCAGTATTTTCACTCCGATGACTATAATGAGAATGTAACGATTGCAGTGCCGTTCACCTTATGTGTTGTTGGATACAACGGATAGCATTCGGGTCCGCCGACGTCATTTCTAATTAAATAAATAATAGAAATGTTGTTGGTTTTTTTGCACGTCTGATTGCAGTGGCGCTAGTAATCCGGCGGCCTGCACCTAAGGGGAATCACTGATCTGGTTGATAATGGGATGGGTGTGTGCATGGGCCCTGATAGGCGCCATGTTCAGACATAATGCAGAAAAACAGCTCATTAGGGAGCTGGAGAAGTTTCACACATTTTGTTCCCGCTGCTAAATGATGAGGTCTATTTCTTAATTATTTATTTTCCTGTTTCTAATGTTGTAATGCAACATCCTGCTCTATATTCTGTGGCGGTGGAAAACATAAGAAAAAGCCCTGACTTGAAATATAGCTTTTCTGTCCTTTCTTTGCTTCCATTTGAGCACACACTC
The DNA here is from genome assembly GCA_900302315.1 of Phycis blennoides. Lineage (NCBI taxonomy): Eukaryota > Metazoa > Chordata > Actinopteri > Gadiformes > Phycidae > Phycis > Phycis blennoides. The sequence continues at coordinate 5,742 of OMKI01037260.1, forward strand.
CCCCACCCCCCACCCCCGCCTACTCTCTCCTGAAATCCACGTGAACGCAGCAAGAAAGTAGAAAATGATGAAGTTAGAATAATTTATTGCCATCTATTTGTGCCGTTATTCTCTCCCCACCTACGCCCAGTCCTGTATATTACTGCAGCAGCAGCAGCAGCAGCAGCAGGCATTCCCAGGCGATTGTCCTGCACACAGCACTGATAAATTAAACATGGTGAAACACATCGCAGCACAGTCCCCTGGCCCACAATCAGCCTTACCTGCCGTAATGACTTTCAGAAGTCGGAGAGACCGTGTGCATGTTAGGGTGGCACGGCCCAATCTGAACAAACACGTTTTTTTTTTATTATTGCTTGAAAGACTGGGCTCATCACAATGCTATAGATTATAATCTAAAATAAGATGAAATGCAATATTAATAATTTACGCGCGGTAAAACGGTTGACTGGTAATCTGGTCCAGCATGCCATTGCAGCAATGTATTTGCATATACAAGTTCATCATTACATGCGTGGATTGAACAGGGCTATCTGGTTTTTATAGACCACTTTTTATAGACCACCCCACCACAGCAGCAGTTGTTGATATAAGAATCTACTCGGGCTCTACTCACTATAGCTCATACGCCTGGTTACATTTTTTTTCTCCTTAAAATTGCTTCTTCCCTGTATTATAACAGACACGGTTGCTGTGGTAACCGAAATCCTGCAACAGGAAATGTCAATCAACCTCTACATGTTCCATGGAGGGACAAACTTTGGCTTCATGAATGGGGCTTTTGGAAAACTAGAATCGAAAGGCATGGTGACAAGTTATGGTTGGTACCGTTTAAAATCACGTTTCTTAAAGTGTGTGTGCTTAGTGCAAGTTTTTATAAATATATGTTGTTTAATGTTTTTGACTAAAGGTTGTCATGGTTGCCATAAAGTTTAACATAATGAAATCCAATTGAATGATTTTACTTCATGTGCGATTTTGTGTGTGTGTGTGTATATTTGTCTAAATAATTAAGGAAATTATTGTAATAGCTGTCGTGCTACTTGGAGACATGCCTTATATCCAGGGGATGTTGCTGTGTTTTGAGCACGTTCCTGTTGCCAATAGATGGTGCTAGTTCATCTCGGCAGCTGACCTCAAACCGCATTGCATTGAACTGATGACTGCACGGTAATGAATCCACGAAAGTCATCAAATGCATTGGAAATGGAAAGGCACGCCAATTCCTTTTATTTGCTACCTCCAGGGTGCTTAACGTCGTCACAACCTCGTTCCAGAACGGGGGCAGAACTAGGAGAGCGGGTAGCAGTGACAGCCACCTTTGACCTTTGACCGGTCCCTTATTCCTCTGTCTGCCCTCTCACTGGGATCCTAGTTTATTTATCTCTTCCTCGCCTCCTCTGCCTAAGAAAGAAATGCCCGCGCCTCCTGTCACCAGATAACCCAAAGTGTCCCCTGACTATGGCGCCGTCTAAAGATGCCTCGATAGGGAGACGGCACGGCAAAATAATCCCCCCGCAAATTGCAGGGGAGAGATGGGTGGAGGAGAGGAGAGGAGAGGAGAGGCTGCCTCCACACCCCCCCCTGACTCCCTGGCTCTCCCCCCGCGCTGGCTGTTCTGATAGCGCCGCATTATCTTTCAGATTACGACGCTCCATTATCCGAGGCTGGGGATTACACCACCAAGTACCGTCTTCTGAGGAACGTGTTCAGCCCTTTCCACGGTGAGTGCTGTCACAGTGGGGGGGGGGGGGCCCTGTTGGTTACCTTCACCTTTCTCCCCGGCAAGCTGGCTGTCGTCGTCGTCGGTGTTATTATGATTCATGTTATTAATATTAATTGTAATTCGCACATTTTGCGGTCCGTCTTTTCTCGTCGCTCGCCGCACTGGGGCTGCTGGCGTGTAGGTGGTGTGTGTGTGTGTGTGTGTGTGTGTGTGTGTGTGTGTGTGTGTGCTTGTGCATGTGCGTGTGCGTGTCGGGTAGGGGGTCTATGATGGCCCAAGCCGCTGTCCATTTTGCCTTGCTTGTCTGAGTGTGACCGCGTCTAAAGCTTTTGGTCCTTTTCCTCAAGTTGGAAAAGTGTGTGTGTGTGTGTGTGTGTGTGTGTGTGTGTGTGTGTGTGTGTGTGTGTGTGTGTGTGTGTGTGTGTCGTTGGTGGGCCCAGGATTTCAGGGGAAGCGTCGGACGTGTGCTTGGTCACGTACGGCGATTTCGACTGTTCCTGGAACAAACAAAACGAAAACCCCCCAAAAAAACACAAGGTAGAAATAAAACCAAAGAAACACAAAAACCGAACGAGACAAAGGGATGTGATGTACTGCAGAGTGGATCTGTATTTGGTTTTTTTTGGGGGGGGGGGGGGTGGACATTTTGGCTGTGGGGAACCACGTGTGAATGTTCCCTCGGCCTCTGGTGGTCAGTGATTGTACGCTTGGCAAGAGACTGATGATGTATTCAATGCGCTCATTCATTTACCTCCGCTCTAATAATAGCCGGCCCTCGCAACCTCACATCCTCGCCTGTGGAAGTCTCGCCATACGTTGTTTTTCTTCTCAGCATGTTGAACAATGAGCAGCCGTCTGAGCGCGCTGCTGCGAACTGGACGGCCTTCACCTCGGTCACCGCCTGGCCGTGAGCTAATTCTTTTAACGAGATCATCTTAATATCTCACTGCACTTTGACTCTGCATTCACAGCCCTCACAGTGAGTCACTGGCGCCACTCGGACTCCCACCGCTCGGCCTTCCCTTTTTCTTCTCCTTGTTTGTTGTGTGCAGAGTTTCGATCGGACCGCTTGAGATTGTGACCCTGGTGCTTTTCCTGTCCCCGACGACGGGGATCAAGGAGAACCGCGTTGTTGCGTCGGGCCGCATTCACCGCGCACGGTTCTTCAAATTCAGAAATGGCTGCCGCTCTGTGGCGCGCGCAAAAATACGAAATTGACTGTCATTCATCCTTTCCATTGTCAAGATTAAGGTTCCATTATGAATGTCTTTAGTTTTATCATCCCAGCAGCGGTGGGCTTTGACTAAGGACAACACAATGACAATAAACAACTTGAAAATTAGGTTTTGTTGCACCGAACCCAAAGCAATTGCATTATGGAATACAGCGAAGTAATGTTTGGGTTTATGATGAGAGGAAAATCTGGTTACCGGACAACCAAGACATGCATCCTATGCGCTGCATTTCACCCACCACCAGCCACCATCAGCCACCAAATCAGTCACAAAACCTCAAATATTTGTATATAGCCTTCAAACAACAAGTTAACAGTCAGAATCTAATAGGCTTTACATGTCCACGTAATCTCCAAAAGGATCTCTTAGCGACCTACAGAAACCAAAGGTCAGTAAGATTTGCAGAGCCCTTCGTCTGCTATTGGTGAGGGAAATGTGCTGTGAGAATATCTGTTTGTAGTCGACTGTGCCTGCCTCTGTATGAGAACATTTAGATCTTAAGACCCTCACGGCTGATTTCTGACCAATCAGGTCATCCACCTCCCCTGTCAATCACAGGCTGGTGAAACGCAACTCGTCAGGGAAACATGGGGGAGGGAAGAGGGGACATGATGTTTCTTTAGGTTATTTAATTTCCGAATCTTGATCTGTTGTGCTTTTTGCTTGTCTCTGTCGCTTAAAAGCTCTCGGACCTCACCTACAGCGACTTAACACGCCCATACTAGAGGGGAATGGAGAGGTAAAACCCTTAGTAGGAAAGAGTAGAAGGGATGCTTATAGTTGACGAATGCTCCTTCCTGGATAGCAAGGCGTGCCGCTGGTGCCAAGCAGGTAGACGTATCATGGGAGTAAAAACAGCAGTGACATGGAAGCGAAAGAAGCAAAAGCAATGAATCAATGTGAGGTCATCGTAGCCCTCAAACAAAGACATCTCCCTAGTTGTTTCACACCCGCCAGACTGTTGTGTTGGTAGTTGGAGCGATGGTAGAAAGAATGGAAATACACTTGTCAGGAAAGGGTGTGCCTGTATCCTATTCAGGTGACCCAATTAAGATCTGAATAATACACTGAATTGTATTGCATTTTTCCTTGTAAAGCCTGGTAATGGAATGATAAAATGATATTCCCAGAGGTGAATGTGTTCTTTTGCATAATAATGTAGAGTAGGATGATGCTTGTTTGTACTGTACAAACAAGCATACTGTTTGTAATTTGGGAAAAATTAGACATATGGCCACCAAACCTTAAGTTATATAGATTGTAAATCTAATTGTGCTATAATAATCCCAATGGGAGGGTATTGTGTGTGGACATCAAACCTCCAGTTATATAGATGGTAAATCTATAAATGCACTATAATCATCCTAATGGGAGGGGATGGTTATGTAGCAAGATTTGAAGGCAATGTCAATAACATCAATATATTTCTATAAAAAATATATATTCTCACTAATAGGGAAACATTGCGGGTCCTTATGTTATTCCTGAAATAGATTAAATGGATATTGCGGTATCTCCAAAGGCCCAGCTATTTAATGGCACAACATAGGATGCCATACAGCCTACAGATATTCAATAAAAAAGCCTGGTGCATCTACAAAAGAAAATCTACATGCATACAAATCATTAGATTACATCTCCGGTCCACCTTTTTCAAGACGTGGATCCATAACTGTCTTCTGTTTCTGATAAAGGGAGTGTTACGTGGCATGTTACACATCGTCTATCCCCGGCTTTTGCTGTTAACGTAGGTAACACAACAAATCCTTCACATCTTGATGGCGGTCGTTTCCTTCCCACGTTGCCCAGAATAAGGCCTATAGCAGCTCCCTAATTGTATAGAGAAACGCAATGGCGAGCGAGGCAGGAATGGGTGGGGTTCTGTTTTTTTTTTGGGGGGGGGGTCGGTCTACCTTTGATATACATATGTAATCAGGGTATCACGTGTATACTTGAAATCCAATCTTTTTTTTTTATTTTTTTAATTGGACTATTGAATGAGAAAAGGTAAGGAGCATCAAACCTGGCTCGTTGTCTTTCAGCACAGCCTCTGCCTGAGGTCCCCCTCCTCCAGAAGAGGAGTGCCCACCAGCCCGTTGTCATTCTGCAGCACCTGTCTCTGTGGGACAGCCTGCCCTTCGCCGGCAAGGTGAGCTACACAGTGACCAAGCAAACTCACTCCCACTGCATCACACCGGGCAACACTGAAACCACAAAGGATAGCATCTACACTATCTACACTATCCGGTACTTCAATTACAACGCAAGCCAAAATCGAGCTAAATTAAGTCATTGATAATATGTTGTCAATGCGCATATTGCATGCTCACACCTTTTGGCTAAGGGAACATATTTAGCATCAGACTTGGGAAGGTGCCCTGTTAATTTCGGTTCTGAAAATGTTTTTTTTTTTCCTGCATGCTAGCTAGCATCCGCAGCATTTTTTTTCCATCCCGATAAACCAAATACTGTTTACCGTGACAATATACTCGCGGTGTGCATTAGTTACACAAAAACACAAGCTCCAAAAGCAAGGTTAACGCTGCGCTGTGATAGCCAGACAAGTATCAGAGCGAGCTCATCACCATTTCAAATTCCCACATCCGCAGGAGAAGAGAAAAAATAGAATTTTTATATATGAGGAGTGACTGACTGCTAGCTTCATGGCCAACAGATTGTTAGCCGTACCCCTTTAGGGTTGTTTTATATTCAGGACAACACTAACATGTCCCAAACAACATTCATTCTTCTCTCCCCATGCCAATTGTCTCCTCCCCTTGGAGACATCACGTGCCTCCCGATGGACAAAACAATATAACACAAAAAGGGAATTAAGCCCCTGTTGTGTTGGCCCCACAGTGAGGCGAGTGCTGGGTTTGTTCCTGTGTGTTTTATAAAGGAGGCGATTCATTTTGTAATTTAAATATTGTTGATGTTTTGTCTATTTATATTTTGCTTCTTTTACCATCTGGGATGAATAAAGTTCCATCTTATCTAATTGGCAGAAAACAAAATCTACTTGGACAGTAAAACTTGTGTGAAAGAAAGCCGCATTTTCAATTGGCTGGGCGGATATTCCATGCTTTTTTTATTTTTTATTATTATTTTTTTTTTCCCAATGTCATTTCGTTTCTGTGTTTATTCGTCGTCTAAATGCAGCCTTTCAGATCGAGCACACCAGTGAACATGGAGAATCTCCCCGTGAACAACAACAACGGCCAGGCGTACGGCTACACGCTGTACGAGACCACCGTCACCAGCGGTGGAACCCTCGACTCGATGGGCCACATCAGAGACCGAGCTCTGGTGAGCGTTGTGACAAAGGCCATGCGAGGCGCCTGCTAAATGGCGTCGCGTCTCCAGACTCTTAATGGGCGGACGCTGAGCCGTCAGCGTGGCGTAGCAAGGAGCAGCTAACGAGGTGGCGCCGCCACCAGTCCGGCCTCGTGCTCGCGGGCACTACGGCGATCAATGGCAGAATATTCATCGCGCAGCAGTAGCTGTTATTGTTGGGTGATCTCTCAAGGGATGGTGTTTTTTTTTTCTTTTAAAGTGAGAATGGACCCTTTTTTGTTGAAAAACAATGTAGTAAGAATAAAAAAAAAATATATATATATATAAATCTTCAGTAAGAGATGGTAAACAAGACTACTGTGAACACAAATAAGATGTCAAGCTGAAATTAATTGGCAAAATACCCAAATATACAGACATTGGATAATCATCAATTTCCCTGTGTGCCCATGTCCATAAGAAATGGAGCGTGGTGTATCTTCATTGGCAGACCGTGTGTTCTGACCCTCCTGTCGATTGCTCATGGACACTGCTCTCCCTCCTCCAGGTTTTTCTGAACAGACACTTTGTTGGCGTTTTGGATTACACAATCCTGGAGCTGCCGCTTCTGCAAGAGAAGGTGCTTTGTTCTGAGTGTTGGCGTCTGTCTCATCCTCTGAGCGCATCCCTCCTCATGTCAGCGGATTGTGCAACATGGTTACTATTTGAACCGAATGCATGTTTGTTGGGTTTCGAATTTAATTACATTTGTTTGCTTTCAGAAATTATGTAAAAACAGAAAATCTAACCTCAGAAGCCGGTCTCAAATCAGATTAATTTTAAAGGTGTTTTAAATGTGGTCATATGTATTTTATGGTCTTCAACAGAGGAATCTATGCCATTTTGTTACTGTTACTAAAATGAATTTAGAGTGAACGGGAGTGAAATCCTACGTCTCTGCCAGTCTCCGCTCGTTTCTGAACGTTCCACTCTGCTCGTGACTCAAGCTCCTATCTTTGCGTTCTTGTGGTGACGCCAAAGTGCCTCCAAGGCCCTTTGGCGTCACCACAAAGGCACTCAACGGTGGCGAGGCGTTTTTTGGGATGTGTAGACTTCACGTTTTGTCGGACCCGGCATGTGCGTCCGCCCCCCCCCCCCTCCAGACAGATTCCCCGGTGTGGGCCAATCAAAACCGTTGATCTGGCCAGCGGCGGGTTTTGATAGGATGACCGTACAGAGGAGCGCCCAATGGGAACGCCGTTGGTGTTCTGCCACCCATCTGTCACACGATTCGTGGCCCTCGTTCTGTCATAGGTCTTCCCAACTGCGTCCAGGTGTCGGTCTGCGCCTGTTGATAACGCCCCATGGCAGTTGAAAAATGAACTGAGCGGTTCCGGACTAATACACATTTGCGGATTTGTCGGGCTAGCGTCATGCAACGTTGAGTGTGGGTTTGTGGGGCGACCCCCCGTCCTGGATCAACCCCGATCCAATTTGGAATCTATATGAAAATCTGAAACGTTTGAATTTATATAAACCTTTATTCATGCACTACTTACAGGGACAACGAACTCTGAGTCTACTGGTTGAAAACTGTGGCAGAGTGAATTATGGGACGACTCTGGATGATCAACGCAAAGGTGCAGTCCCCGGTCGTCAGCTAAACCAATGGCTGTGCTCGGGCCACGTATTGATGATTTTATTCCACAATAGACCATGAAAACAGCCCCTACCTCACCCCCGGAGTGATGACTTTGACTCGCCCCCCCAGGTCTTGTTGGAGATGTAACGTTGAATAAGAAGCCCCTCCGAGACTTCATGATTTATAGTCTGGATATGAAGGCAGATTTTGTAAACAGGTTTGTGTCTTTCATTTATTTTTCAATTTTCCCTCGTGTTTGTCATTCTCCCTGTGCTTCCCGTCTGTACTCCGCCTCTCAGATTGGCTCTCTGCTTCGCACAGAGTACACTTCACACAGAGCATTAAATTGCGCTGGGGAACATGGTGGAACCGTGTGAAAAATAACACCAAAGCATTTAATGGGCTGTCACGCCGGCGTGGTGGCATTGTGCATTTTCAACCGTCACTTTTGATTGGATAATGGAAATCTATGTTTGGCGGTACCTTTTTTTTTTCTTCTTTGTTTGTTTTTTTTTTTTGTGGGTTTTCTCTTTCAGAACTCTGCCTCTGCTGACACTTTTTTTGCATAATTGAGCGTCGACAATTGTTGATGTTCAATCATGTTATGATTTTGGTTTTGTCAGTTTTACATAAACATGCATTTTTGACAAACACTGTTCCATGCACCATAGAGTGGTTAATGGGAATATGAATAATAATAATCATTCACTATGTCAACATTATTTGTGAATGCCATTCCATTGGAGCGAATCAGATCATTATTATTTCTGCAACAAATAAATTACATCTAAATATTCTTCCTGATCAGGCATACATTTGTGCACATTAGAATATGATATGGCTGTTGTTTCCATATGGAGGTCATATTTTTTCATTCCTCTAAATTGAATTGAGTACCTCAGCCCTAAAGCTGTCACTATAACTCAGTTTAAACTGTCACACTGACACACAAGAGGAATTGCATATTCACTGTTCACTACTCGATGCGATTGTGTGACGACACACCCACGAGATGTAGAGACTGCGGTTGGATTGAAAAAAGACTGAAAATCTAACATTTCCAATCTGACGGTTAAGACTTCAGAGTTCCGGCCACTGGAAGTCCATGCGTCAGCACGCGGCCTTCCCGGCGTTCCTGCAGGCCAAGCTGTACATGGACGGCACGCCCACAGACACCTTCGTTAAGCTTCCCGTGAGTCACCAGCAGCGCACCTCCGTCAGCCCCCTCGGCCAACACGTTTACGAGTCAAATAGTAGTCAGAGAGTATGTAGTATGTTTATCCTATTCTAATGGTTTTTTATTGTAATTTTATTTCAAATTGGTACGTTTATTGTATATATACTCTTGTTTTCCTACTCTTTTCCCACTGTACTGCTGGTCAC
>OMKI01037261.1:0-10576 GCA_900302315.1 Phycis blennoides
GGGGTGGGGGGGGGGGGGGGGGGGGGGGGGGGGGGGGGGGGGGGGAGAAGAGGGGGGGGGGGGGGGGGGGGGGGGGGGGGGGATTAATTCACAAAAGAGGATATGAATCATTCGAAGAAAGCAGAGGAAAATAAAGGCAAAGTGTCCACTGTCCCTCTTGGGACAGTGGTTGTAAGCGTGTCTCCACGGGACTACAGAGCCTCAGATACCAACGCATTTTTGCAGTTCTATCACCCAGGTCAAGTCCATCATCAAAGTGTACCGATGAAACTCGCAAGTGAGATTCACATGCTTGCAGGGTAGAGGGGGCAGGATGTTCCAGTGGTCGGGGTGTTTAATTGGCAGCCGAAAGGTGCTGGGTTTGATCCTCAACGTCCGCAGTCACTGAGCAAGAAGCCCTAACCTGCTCTTTGATGACATGTACCTATAAACAGATTCTCTGTGAGTCGCTTCTGGGTTAACGCGTGGCCTGGGGTCCGAATACAAGAGGCTTCTTCAGTTTGACTACCCGACCTGAGGAGGGAGTGTTTTTATCTTTTGTTTTTCCAGGGCGAACCTGGAGAGTGCAACTGCCTCAACCAGCCGTACACTGGCACAGGGGGCCCTGTGAGTACACACGGGCATCATACACACACACACATACACACACACACACACACACACACACATCATACACACACACACACACACACACACACACACACACACAACCACCAAAACATACACACACACACACACATCATACACCTACACATACATACACACACACACACACACACACACACACACACACACACACACACACACGTCACACACACACAAGACAGGTGGTTGTGACTTCTATCTTCAAAATCATTACTTCACAGTTGGGGGCATGAGTACCCATTGATTTCTGTTCACACACACATAGACGAACAGAACCTTCATCAGTAGTTCTAAAGAGTTTTTCCAAAGGTTGTCAAGGTTGCCCTCCCCCCTCTCTGTTTTCATGTGTATCCCTCCCTCACCCTGTACCATTCTCCTTTTTCCATGTTTGCTGCAGTTGCCAGCACCGCTCTGATTCTGCCTCTTCTATCCCTTGCAGGGGGCCCCAGGAACTATTGGAGGATACAGTTGGCAGCCTGGGCCTCAGGTTGGATCTGTCTGCCACCATTCTTGTCTTGTCTAACTGCTGGGGCCCTTGTTTGAAAACTTTCTTCTATTTCTGGAACAAGATAATCTTTATCTTTGTAATTTAACCCAGTTTACTGTGTGTCTTTCTGTGTGTCTGTGTGTGTGTGTGTGTGTGTGTGTGTGTGTGCCCGTGCTAAATCCTTGTACACTATAGGGGCCCCCCGGACTCCCCGGACCACCGGGCCCTCCAGGTCCTTCTGGATCCATTGGAGTCCAGGGACCACAGGTAAAATGGTGTGGGGGGGTGTCTGTGTGTGTGTCTCTCTCTCTCTCTCTCTCTCTCTCTCTCTCTCTCTCTCTCTCTCTCTCTCTCTCTCTCTCTCTCTCTCTCTTCCCATTCAGTAGCTGCTTCTTCTGCCTGAATTGTCTGTTCCATGCTCATCGTAGTGAGAGCTGCTTTGCTTGAGCAGCTGGTTTAACTTTGATCAAAAACCAGCGCTTCTGGGGGCATTCATAAACGTACGTTTGTTTTTGTTGGGAATGTCATTAACAAAATGTATTCCGCTTCGTAACTCAGAGTGCTTCGTAATGCAGAGTAATACAGTAGATGGGGAAAACTGTATGGAGGCTAAGCTAGCTTGATGTGAGCCGTAACAGCTTTGTCGTGGCTCACGTTTGTTTTGTCAACAACTTTGTGGTGCACTAACCTATCGGGGATCAGGCTTCACGGCAGACCAGTCAAGACATGAAGTGTTATTTGAAGGCCCGCTTGTGAAAACACAACACTAGCAGTATATTCTGACACTACATTTGAAGAATAATGTTGTTTAATCTTTTGGGAGTCAAGCTGACCTTCAAATAAAGTATATATATATATATAAAAAAGTAAAGGTGTCATGGGTGATGGTGAAAAGAACAATAAAATCATGTCTTTGACTTGAGAGCACTGGTGAAATATGCTTAATCTGAAAATATGATTCTGTTTTGTGTTTTTTTCATACAAGATAATTGAAATTAGTAAGTAATTAATCTTGTTTTGTTAGAATTCTGCTACGGAGGATTTCTCTAATGAAAAAGCCAATCCATGCAACAAGAACAAAAACAAAGGAAAACACACCAACTGCAACACATTCATCATCTGGAGACGTTGCGTGGAGACCAAATGGCGTCTTCCACTGTTTGCTAACTTTTAGTGAGCGGTTTATGGTAACAAAGAAAACACCACCAACGGGAAAGGGTAACACATTTCACCGGCGCGCTGTCCCGCTGTCTTTGTCGTGTCCTTCGTCTCAACGCTTTGTCCCCTCGACGCTGTTGTTGGCGCTTTGCCCTCGGCCCCCGAGCCAGGGGGTGGGACGCGAGTGAAGCTCGCCGGTTGAACCTCAGTTCCTCTTTTCAGGGTGTCCCCGGCAACGACGGGCTGCCAGGGAGACCGGCTTTGACCAGTACCCCTGTAAGTAGATGTGGAGCGAGAGCAGAGGTGGAGGAGAGAGGTGGTGGCGGGGTGGAGGATGGAGGGCTGGATGGAGGGTCGGGGGGGGGGGGGTCTTCTTCACGGCTGATGTACTGATTGTGTGTGCGCTCCTAACCCCAGCGTGTCTTTAAGGTGCCCTGAGCCCCGCCCCACTGGATTGATCTCATTACAGTCTTAGTATACTTCAACGCGTGACTTGAAGGAGCCGTCCACAGTTCTGTCCACACGTGGCCTTTCAAGATTTCTGCAGACATTTTAGAGAAGTACATCGAAGCCTTCAACGCCGTGGTTACGTGACACGTGAATATCAGGCGTACCTGCATTTCATTCAAGTCCCAATGCCATGTCACCTTATTGTCATGTGAACATGCCTTTAAAAACAAATAGACATGCGCGTCATTGATTTGAAGTGATTCATCCACAGACAAGGGTAAAGAACAATATGTGCATTCCCTTTGTTGGAGGAGGTCAGGGTTAGGGTTAGCAGGAAACAGTGTCGCAGATAACAAATGAATAAAGGCCATCTCCACTTTGCCAACTGCTGCACGCTATCTCGCTCTCATTCTGCACAAGGGAGCGACTTGTAAAGCGAAGGGGAAATCAGGTGGGCGTGTGACGAAGCTGCCCAGGATCCATTGTGGTCACTTGTGCCTCCACTGTTGACTCCATTCAAAGGAAAGTAATAAAAGGACTCTTATCAGATCTCTTGTGGGGGGGGGGCGGGGGGGGGGGGCAGAGTGCCAGGTTATCAACAAACTCAGGAGCTGAGGCAACATTTTGGATGGAATGCAATGTAATGGGTTCTTGTAAACAGGCAGGACATTCGGTATTTCAAGACCAGCCGTGGTTTTTGATTTTTTTTTTTCCCCCCCACGTCCTGGTAGAACCAACCCACTCCCACCTCAGTGGAAAGGGGGAAATATTAAGTGTGCGTGACGTCCGTCTGGTCATGACCACACGCACACACACACTCAGAACTCAGAGCTCAGAAGAACTTTATTGCCAAGTAGGTTTGCACCTACGAGGAATTTGTCCTGGTGGTTCGTACGCATTGACAAACAACAAACAACAACACAAACAACACAAAACACAACACAACAAAACAACACCAACAATAGACCGTACAAACAACAAGCAACAGTAACAGTAAGTGTCTTAGTGTAAAGTGAAGTAAAGTGTAAAGTGTTACAGACATTGAGAATGCTACGCTCTATGGTTAAACATGGTTAAGGTGTTTTGTGAGGGGCTATGAGGGCCACGCGGCTGACTCACGACACACACTCCACCTCACTGTTCAGAAACGAATGGTTCAGCGACGAGTCTTCACTGAGGCCCCGCTGCCTCTCAAACACACAGTTTCTCTTCTCTCCGTTTCAGATTTCTTTGTCCTCTCTTGGCAATGCCTCCACACCAAAGCCCCTTGAGTAAAGTCACTCCATTTCCGTTCCACCACTTTAACCACATTGGAAAATGCAACGCATACACATGATCACACACACACACACACACACAGACACACACACACTCACATTACCCCACAAACAGTGGGGTTTTTTTACATGTGGGAATTTTGACTTGCATTTTGACGTTGCATTGAGTACAAAAGCCTTGTTCTAACCATGTCTAGCAGCCAGCCGCCATGACATGTTAAACACTATCTGATTCTGTCTAATGTGCGATATCAAAGGGGTTTGCGGTGCCGTTGAAAGCAGGCCAGGGGGTTCATTTGAAAAGGCCTTCGCCAACAGCAGGCTGTCTGCCTCTCTCTCCGGCACTACACTCACTGGGGAACCTTTTCCTTTGTAAGAAGCACGTGGGATGTTGTCACTCAATTAAAGTGCATGTGAAACGCATGTGCCAAGGGAGAGGACTGAAGTGTCTAAGGGTATGATACTTATCGTTTTGTAGCGCTCAGGAAATCAATGGGCCTCCTGGATTTGCTTCAGTCTGTGAGGGAACGTTTATGATTGATGATGTTAGGCTCATTGTTCAGTTAGTTAGAGTGAGTGAGACATGAGGTAGGCATATTTACATGTGTTAATTGTCCTTTAATTAAACAGTCTATAAATTGTTTTATTAAGTGTAAGTCCACGGAAACATGCTACAAATTGCTGTGAAGCAATTTTGATAAACAAAGGAAAATAATAACAAGTTACTCCTTAAATGCTCCCAGTGTTGTTATAGTTTTAATATGTTATACTTCTCGTCCAACGAGTTAAAACCAAAAAAATAAATCTCATGAAATGCTGTGACGCCAGCTAATGCTAACTGTGCTAGAGTGTGATTGGGCGTCTTTTGTCTCAGGAAGTAATTATATCATCATTTTAATTAAAACAAATGAATTGACCACAGACTGTGTTGAACTAATATATCCTGCCAGCTTGGAAAACAATTTCCACTTTCATCCACACAAAATGTACAAAGATGGTGTGTGTGTTTCTGTGCGTGTGTTTTGCAATTAAATTGAATATTAAATTGCAGTATTCTGCAATTAAAACATTGCAGGTGTTCCTAAATGCTCTCTGCATTTTAAATTGTGTTTTTAAATAATTGTTATACAGAAAAGTTATTAATTTATTTATGTATAATACTCACCAACATATTTCCAAAGTTATACTAAGTTTAGAAAGAGTAGCTTTACATTTATAAGTTTATATAAGTGGATCTTTATGTCAGGGTTTGTCGTGGTTAAGGCCAGGGTAAGAATCTCTCACAGCAATGCATGATAATATTTCCACTGTTTTATTTACAACCTGAGTCATAAACAGTCTGATTCACAAAATGTTCTTGCAGTAAATATAGAAAGCTTTGACTCCGTATAGCAATTTTTGTTTTGAGCACAGTTGTTTCAATACAATCTTATGGTCTGGCACACGTCTACCACGCAGAACAAACCTTGTTTAATTCCAACCTCTAATTAACAGTTACCTGCTAAACAATTATCTCCACTCTGACTGGTCTTGTAGGAGTCTTGTTCCTACATGTTTTCATGTAAATATTGTACAACTCCTACTCTATGCAAGAGAACATAAAAACTTAAAAAATAACCCTAACCCTAACTTGAATATTAATAAAAAAAAAACGATTAAAGGAGCTACCTGCTTCATATTGGAACCTGAAGAGCTTCGCCGTTTGAACACCAAATACCAAACAGAAGATAGTGTCACAACCTTTAAAAGCTGCTTATATTTTCTGCACCTCATTAAACACTTCAGCTTTGCCTAATGTGTGCCTTCAGTACTGATGTTGCCTTCCGTCCTTCGCAGGTGTTCTTTTTGAAGTTCCTCTGAAAAATGGTTAATAACTGAATTTTCGTCGCCTTCCCTCACTGCTGCAGAACCCCCCAGACGTTCATGAGATGCGCCCTCAAGACGCAGCAGGCACTGTTACTGATGTGAGTGGATCAGAGGTGCTCCTGGGTTGAGTTTCTATTCCGGCATGGCCCGCTCATCGCTATTGGCCACCGCCAAGCATCACGTGTGCGTCTGTTTGTTGTGCGTGCGTGTTCCCCGCTGCAGAAGGACTGCGGTGATAGCTGTACCCAGGGCATGCCAGGTGTACCGGGCATGGCCGGAGCCAAGGGGGAGAAGGGAGAGGAGGGCAAGCCCGGCGTGGGTACGGCCAGCACCGCCACGGATAGCTGCAATGGGGTGAGACCAGAGGGGGTTAACCCTAACCCTGACCAGAGGGGGTTAACCCTAACCCTAACCCTGACCAGAAGGGGTTAACCCTAACCCTGACCAGAGGGGGTTAACCCCTAACCCTAACCCTGACCAGAGGGGGTTAACCCCTAACCCTAACCTTGACCAGAGGGGGTTAACCCCTAACCCTAACCCTGACCAGAGGGGGTTAACCCCTAACCCTAACCCTAACCAGAGGGGGTTAACCCTAACCCTAACCCTGACCAGAGGGGGTTAACCCTAACCCTAACCCTGACCAGAGGGGGTTAACCCCTAACCCTAACCGTAACCAGAGGGGGTTATCCTAACCCTAACCCTAACCCTGACCAGAAGGGGTTAACCCTAACCCTGACCAGAGGGTGTTAACCCCTAACCCTAACCCTGACCAGAGGGGGTTAACCCCTAACCCTAACCCTGACCAGAAGGGGTTAACCCTAACCCTGACCAGAGGGGGTTAACCCCTAACCCTAACCTGACCAGAGGGGGTTAACCCTAACCCTAACCCTGACCAGAGGGGGTTAACCCCTAACCCTAACCCTAACCAGAGGGGGTTAACCCTAACCCTAACCCTAACCCTGACCAGAGGGGGTTAACCCCTAACCCTAACCTTGACCAGAGGGGGTTAACCCCTAACCCTAACCCTGACCAGAGGGGGTTAACCCCTAACCCTAACCCTAACCAGAGGGCATTAACCCTAACCCTAACCTGCTGCGATGGGGTGAGACCAGAGGGGGTTAACACTAACCCTAACCAGAGGGGGTTAACCCTAACCCTAACCCTGACCAGAGGGGGTTAACCCTAAGCCTAACCCTGACCAGAGGGGGTTAACCCTAACCCTAACCCTGACCAGAGGGGGTTAACCCCTAAGCCTAACCCTGACCAGAGGGGGTTAACCCCTAAGCCTAATCCTAACCTGACCAGAGGGGGTTAACCCTAACCCTGACCAGAGGGGGTTAACCCCTAACCCTAACCTGACCAGAGGGGGTTAACCCTAACCCTAACCCTGACCAGAGGGGGTTAACCCTAACCCTAACCCTGACCAGAGGGGGTTAACCCTAACCCTAACCCTGACCAGAGGGGGTTAACCCTAACCCTAACCCTGACCAGAGGGGGTTAACCCCTAACCCAAACCTAACCCTAACCAGAGGGGGTTATCCCTAACCCTAACCCTAACCCTGACCAGAGGGGGTTAACCCCTAACCCTAACCCTGACCAGAGGGGGTTAACCCCTAACCCTAACCCTAACCAGAGGGGGTTAACCCTAACCCTAACCCTAACCCTGACCAGAGGGGGTTAACCCCTAACCCTAACCCTAACCCTGACCAGAGGGGGTTAACCCTAACCCTAACCTGACCAGAGGGGGTTAACCCCTAACCTTAACCCTAACCTGACCAGAGGGGGTTAACCCTAACCCTAACCTTAACCTGACCAGAGGGGGTTAACCCTAACCCTAACCTTAACCCTTGTGGAGGGATCATTTAAATTCAACCCATGCACTCAAGAGCTGGAATCATGCGCTGCGGCAGTGGAATAGCTTTGTGTCCAGGGGCTCCGATGACTAAAACACACCAGTGCACTAGTCAGATAGGTGGTATTATTATATTAATATATTATATATATTAATATTATTATTATTTTAGACCCACGGTGCATAAAAGGACAAAAGCCAATGAAAAAGTTTTTTTTGTATTACTTTTTGTTTGTGTAACTAGTCCTGTGGAGTCTCTCCCACTCTTTTATGTCGGTTCTCCAGTGTTATGGCTTCTTCCTGCTGGCCCTGCAGAGGCTGGGACAACTCGCCGGCATTCTCACGGGCTAACTTATTCTTGTGTGTGTGTCTACAGTGTATGGATAAGCTGAACAGAGAGCAAGCCACTCAGCCGGTGGGTGAAAATCTCCAAGTCTAATGCAACACAAACACACACTCGCACGGACTCACAACACACACATACTGTGTGTATGCGTGTGCACCCAGCATGGCGTTCTGTATGTATTTATTCTCTTTTTTTATTTATTTATATTTATTTCTTTTTTCATTCAATTTCAGTGCAATACCTGCACTGGAAGTCCAGGACAACCAGGGGTCCCTGGATCACCAGGGGAAAGGGGGCAGTCGGTGAGTGAGTGAGGCCACATGAGTGATTCCGTTTGTGAATGAGTGAGTGATGTGAGTAATCAAATTGAAGGTACATGTGTGGGTGAATGTTTGAGGGACTGAGGCTGAAGCTATGCCTGTGAGTGGGTGAGTGTGTGGGTGGATGGATGGGTGAGTGAGGCAACATGAGTGATTCAGTGAGTGAGTGAGTGGATAAATGGTTAAGATAAAGAGTGAAGAAGGGAAAGTTAGAAAGTGAAATTGAAACTAATGTAATTAACTCCGATCCCCCCCGCGCAGGGCGTCCCAGGCCAGAGGGGACAGACAGGACTGCAGGGACACATGGTAAGTCTCCTGGCAGCATCCTGCCTAGACAGTGAAACACATTAGCTGTGTTTCCATCAAACTCACGTGATGTGTACTTTGTACGTTTTACAAGGTTGATGGAAGAAATGGCGAAATGTTTCCTGAAAAACAAAAATGTCCTAAAAAAAAGAGGTGAAAGCGCCAAATGGGAGATGTAAAGACCTTCGGCGAATGAGTTCTGACGTAGAAAACGTAACTGAACTCTCATGATCAGCTGCTGCCTGTGTCACCGTCATCCCTGGTATTCCTCTTAGTGCAGCAAGGGTTGGGGTTAGAAACGTTTCTCTGTCTCCCCACAAAAATGACAACTCACCTAATTGGAACAAATGCTCCCTCTCTCCATTTGTCTTTGATTTAAAACACCCAGTTTGAGCACCACTGTGTTTATTGTATACATAGTTGAAGGTAACAACAATTTTATCTTTCAAATGGGTAAATAAACCTCCATGTTTGTGGTATGCCCAAGATATTAAAACAATTGAAACAATATCTGTGATGGTATTGACAAACAGACAGAGTGGGTTTAATAGGAGCAGGTACGTTTGCAAACATTTTCAGAATGTACAGTAAAGGTGAGCAGGCAGCCACTCTGCAAAAGTGTTTTTTAGCGAGAAGTAGCAGCCCCCTCGATTTTACAGAATTCCCCACGTTTAACAACTGTATATGTTTTAGTGAAAGTACCAGTATAGTAGTTGTATACTAGCAATGGTTAACCTAACAATTGAAATGCTTGAAACTTGTTCTGGTGACTTTCTTACTGTATTAACAGCAATGAAATGTTTCACCTTCTTCTGACAAATGTACTTTTTGTAAGTCGCTTTGGATAAAAGCATCTGCTAAATGTAAATGTAAATGTACCAGATCAGAAAGACGCAAACAGAATGGTTTTCCATTGAAATGTTTCCATTATTTGTGATGAGTTACTCTTTAAGAAGTCATCGTCCATCCAGTTAAAAATGTATTGCTACTTGATGTGGTGTACCCCCGGATAGATTTCTACACATGAATACTAATGTCAGGCTACTATGGGGCATGTCTGCAAGCTTTAATGGATGCTGTAATGTCCATGGTCACACATTACAAGACTATGATCTCAGCCGATTTCCAACTCTACAAAGTGAGCGAAAAAAATGATTTTCTATCAAATGTTAGGTCTATAAAGTGCATCCCCAATCGCCTTACAAGTCTTGTTTATCTATTCTGTGGATTGAGTTTTTCCTTCTTTCATTCCCAAAATGTACAGGCTGGGTTTTTGTGATTTCTGTCTTCTACGGGTCCACAGACCCCCCTAGTGTCACAGAATGTGTATTTGCTTCAACATAACATTGCCGTTTTTGTGAAAAACTGTGAAAACAAAAGAGCTTCACCTATTGTCAGAGTTGGTCGTCTCATTGCCTGTCTGTTTTTCACAGGGTCCTCCAGGTTTCCCTGGTCCTCAGGGTCCTTCAGGTTCACCTGTAAGTACAGTGTCATGCTTATTCAGATGTTCTTCATTCATCCTGTATTGATTTTGCCTTATTTTTCATATTTCTCACTTTTTCCTGTTTGACAAATTTTCTCAAAAAATAAACCTGTGAATGGTGTAATTTTCCTGAAAATGTTGTTTATCTCTCACTCTCTCCCACTATCTTGCTCCCTCTCGATGTCTCTCTCTCTCTTCCCTCTCTCCATTTCTGTATACCTATCTCAACCCCTCTCTCTATCTATGGCTTGATCTAGCTCTCTCTCTCTCTCTCTTTCCCTAGCTCCCTCTCTCTCGCTCTGTCTCTCTCTCTATCTCTCTCTGTCTCTCTCCTCTCTCTCTCTGTCTCTCTCTCTCCCTGTCTCTCTCTCCAGCCGTGGTCATTC
>OMKI01037271.1:2500-15843 GCA_900302315.1 Phycis blennoides
GAATAAATATTTACCACCGGGGCACAATCACACTTTTTCCACATGAAATGAGACTGCGGTCCACAGACGGCTGTCAGAAAGCCGAGGCGGTAACCACAGCAGCCGCCTGCTCGCAGCGCCACGCGGGGTTACACTTACCTGAACCAACTCATATTTACTGACATTATGTTATCAAGGAACGTGTGAAAGCCCACCTGCAAGCCGGGGGCTCATTAAGACCGGACCAGCTGCTTGTTTCTTCCCTGTCGATAAAGCAGAATCCGTCCACAGATGGATGCTACAGAGACGTAGCAGACAGACACTTGTTATGAGGAGGGTGACTACATTGCTACTTTTGTGTACACCGTTGACAAGTCATAGCCGACGGCAACATCCAGTTGTGCTATTTTGAGGGTAATGGGAACGGAAAACAAAGTGTATGAAAACAAACGGCAAACAGTGCATTTTTTATTTAAATTGGATTCACCCGGGGTAGCTCGGGAGGGCGGAAAATGTTCTTTTACAGCCGAGCAGAGCCAAGAATACAGACGCACGCGCGGGTTTTAACGGGCTGCACGCGCCTAGCGGGGCGGAAGGCCGTGACACCGCGAGGAAACCCACGCAGACACTTGAAAATGACATGCTAACGCCACACGTGAGAGAGCCCCTGCTTTCCCACCTTCTTCAAACCTAACAGAAGTGTACTGGTCGGCTTCAGTGTTGGAGTAAGTGGTTAGCTTGTAGCTAGACGCTAGTTGTTTTGAAGCATTCTGTCAGGAGCAGCGAGTGTTGTTCAGTCCTCAGGCAGAATGCGCCTCACCTTTCCTCTCCACCCCTACAGGCGCTAATGGCTACAGATACCCCGGCAACCAGATACGATTTTAGGCAATCATAACATAGTTATTTTAGAACGACACTTGTTAGGATTCACAGTCACTATCGTCACAATGCATCGACCGCTACTCATGTTGAATGGAGGAAGAAAAAAGGGCCGGTATACAGTGTATTTATATCATATTTTTACCAATACTGCAGTAATCAACAATGCCTTCATGAACTGTGAGAAACATGGAGTGAACAAAAAGCTACAATCAGGGCTAAAGTCAATGACATAGTGAGCCATTGAAACATGAGTTACCATTGAAACATGAGTTACCATTGAAACATGAGTTACCATTGAAACACGAGTTACCATTGAAACACGAGTTACCATTAAAACACGAGTTACCATTGAAACATGAGTTACCATTAAAACATGAGTTACCATTGAAACACGAGTTAATTCATGGACTTCTTTCTCAATATTTAGGTTTGGGACAGGGTTGCACTGTGACCCACTCAAAAAGACAAATTTAGGGGTCTCAACCCATCAGTTGATGACTGGTCTAGGGTTGAGGTTGCGCGATTTCCAGCTGAGTGGTGCTTGGCTTGATCCAGCCATCCTGTAGGCATCCTTGAGCACAAATTCCTACCTGCTCATTAGTGTCATTCACTGTTCACCCCTTTGGATGAAAGGGTCACCAACCTAATAGGGAATCGTATTTCAACTCAACTTATATTCAAAACAGTCACAGATTTTCCTTTTGATGAAAATGCCTGTTTTCTTGTTTATGAGTTAAGTCATCCATATTTTCACCTGTTATTTGAATGTCAGACTCTGCTATGACTATAAAGGAGGACAATCTCAACACAAATACATTATACGGGTGCTGCTGCCAGAATCAAATCTGGTATTTTGATACAATAACCTTGATGATGTTAATAATGAAATATGCATGGCCAGTACTCGGATAACATAAGGAAAACAAGGACAAAAAGACATGTGATCCTTTCAAATCTCCACTTGTTGAAAGCGAAGCCACACTAACTCTTCTATATTTTAGATGAATTCTGATCTGTAATCGGACCTAATGACTGACTTTTTAATGAACCCTCCAGGCTATAGTTTTGTGTTTTTCACCTTTTCACAGTTCATCTGCTCCGAGAGAAAAATACTCTGGTAGTATTGAACCAACTTGGTGCAAGCTGGAACATCAGAAACCTACCAAACACATCATATAAATCACCCTAGCTAACCTTAACCCAACAGCAATAACCCAAGCTAACCTGAGCTAGCACACACGTGGGCTCCCTCCGTACCCTAACCGTCTATAACCAGCTAACCCGATACCTTCTATATCCAGCTAACCCTAACCTTCTATACCCAGCTACCCTAACCTTATATACCCTTCTATACTAGCCTCCCCTAATCCCTCCACTCACGTATCGAACCACGGTGTGGGATGATACGTGAGATATCCTGCTATATTTGTGAGGTGCATTGCGATAACGGAGAGTTGATATCTACTATATGCGCAACTCCCAAACCAAACCAACCACCAGTCACCCAACCACCGCAGGGGCTTCAGACCTTCAATGAACACATCAGCATGCAATGTCTTTTGCCAGGGGGTCGTCTTCCTCCAGCGAGCTCCGCCCTAAACTCTGTGTGCTCGTCTGCATTGTGCCGGGCTTAAGCATCTGCCATTTAACGCAAACCGCAAACCACGCAGCGCACAATGCGTCCGCCGCTGCCGAGCGACGCGGCACTGCCAAGTGTTTAGGAGCGGCGGGGAATGTGGCCAGTGCCTCTCTCTCTCTCCTCCCGGTTGTCTCTTTGTCTTGCTTTGTCCCCATACCGCCTGAACAAAGAGCAAATTAATATTTAATTTTAATTAGAGTGTGTGCTGCTTTTTACTTCCTAACGCGCATCAAGGAATTCCGAGAACGCGACTCGTGCGGCGCAACGGCTGTGTGAGATTTAATTTTTTATTAAAGGAGGCAATCAACGATGAAGAATATTCTCTTGGCTTCGTCTTCATCTTCATCCCCGGCGCACGCGCGCGCGCGTGTGTGTGTGCGTGTGTGTGTGTGTGTGTGCGTGCGTGCGTGTGCTAGCAGAGAAGAACTCGTCTCACAGTCCAAAAAATTCTGAGAACCCACTCCACTCTGTGTTTGGTCTTAATTGGTCTTAATCATAGACGGCGCTGGTATTAACACACTCTCATTCCAACCCACCACCTCTCCACCCACCACCTCTCCACCCTCCACTCTCCCTGGTTCCTCATCTCCCCTATTGTCTGCTGGTGGAGGAGTGGGTGGGTGGAGGGGGGGGGGGGGGGGCGGTGATGTCAGGACTGCTGCCTCTGTTGCCGTGGTAATGAGCTGTCACGGAAATATAAAGCCAAGACTCTCTTTACCCCCCTCCTCCCCTCTCCTCCCTCCGCGCATATTTCTCCTCCTCAATCAGGAGCGTGTGCGGTGTTAGCGCTAGCCGGGCGGCAGCGTTTTGGGGCCGCCGCGTCTCCGGGGAGCACGCCGTCACGGTGTCTGCGTCAGGCCGCCGTGGGGGGGGAGGGTCTCCCCTCCGGCCGCCGCCCGGCAAGGCCGTCCTGATGAGCGGGGAAACAGCCCTTCTGCTGTTCTGATCTCTGGACCGCCTCGCGTTCCCAGGCTGTTGGCGTCCAGCAGGATCGATGTGATCGGCGCGGCGCTAACGAGCGGACGAACCGTGCGGCTGCTCTGATTATGCGAGAGCTTCGCGAGGGTTTCGTCATGCGTCTCGGCGCGGCACGCCGGCCCCGTCTCACCGGGAGGACGTACGCATCAATGAAGGCTTCCGGGAATGAGATCTAACTGTGTTTCTGCCTCAGTCGAGACGTTATCTAAATGCAGCTGAAGTATGCTGTCAAATTGAATTAGTTTGGATTTCACACGCGCACAAACACACACGTAAACATGGACACTCACCCATATACACACGCGCGTGTGTACACGTAGGCACACACACGTGATTGCATCATTCATGCATTTTTATCTGAAAATGCACAAACGTATTTGACTGTTATGCCCTCTTTTGTCATTCAGCTGAAGCTTTTGTCTGAAGCAAATCACAGTGATGTACATCATTAAGGAGCATCCCCCAATCCGGCTCTGATGCAGCAAGGCATTGAGTGCCAGCTTGCTTTGCATCGGCTCTATTAAATCCATAATTCTGTCTCCGTGTTCCCCAGAAGTTGGAGCCGGTCCGAGACTCAGGGCCGCGGCTGCTCATTGTGCCGTCGCTCGCGCTCAGACCCTGCCTCCGAGTTGATTTTTAAGTAGTTTGAAACTGCTCATTTGGCAGCAGTGTTTGTTGCGGTGGCTCTCCTGAACCATTTTCCTACGGAGCTCTAATTCACCTCCTCCATCTACAGCGGTGTCTCTCTCCGTAGGCTGGTCCCTCAGCACCCATCGCCACAGCGTGATCCAGCCACACACACGCGCACACACACACACACCCGCAGAGGTCCACGGTTTGCACTTTACGATCCATCACCAAAGCACTGCCGTAGAATAAATTAAGGGGAAGAGTTTGAGAGGGAGGAGGCGGCGGCAGCCACACAATCTACCCAAACCCTGCAACGCTCACGCTCACGTGTGTGTGTGTGTGTGTGTGTGTGTGTGTGTGTGTGTGTGATGGTGGAACCTTCCGGAAGTTCACCAGATGTCTGGGAGATAATGGCCGTTAGCTCAGCACCTTAACCGCAGCGCTGGATCACTTTGAACAGCTCATGATTCCTCTTCCTCCGCCGTCGTTCCCCCCGCAGTCAAACCCCTGCTCGTCACGCGCCGCCGTCCGCCCTTCTGTCTGTGCCGCAGCCCCAGCCCTCCCCCCCGGAAGACCGCCCGACGCCTTCAGAGAGCTCTCGAGATAATCCCAACAATAATGATAATTAGCAGCATTTATGAAGCACCTTTCTTGAACCCAATGCGCTGAATCAGTGGAAAAGGCAACGAGAAAACAATGAGCTCACACAGTCGTAGGTCTGTGAAGACGGTAGCCTGGGGGTCTCAGGTGGGCCGGCCCAGGGGGGGCTGACCGACCACAGAGACCGCCGGCAAGATGGCGAGGCTTTGTTGTGCGGCTAACTGCGTGCATCGCAAAAGCCAGGGATGGACAATGTCCGACATACCACGGGGTCCACGGCAGTTCAAGTCTTTATAGTGGCCGATTGTCGTCGTGATCGAATGATTTTTTTTTATGATTCTTTTCGTAGATACGCCAGGCTGTTCCGTCAGATACGCGTAGGCTATATATCCTATACGGGGCCATGCAGTGGTGGGCCAGCCTGACGTGGGCTACATTCATGTTTCAGGAGTAGCTGAAGGTTCCGGTAACATTGGCCCCAGTAGTTGACACTGTGTTTCGCTCATCGGTGGAGAAGGAGGACTCCATTGTACACATTGTGTAACTCGCCCGTCTCCTCACTGGCTCCATTAGACCGCATGTATAGTTTTTCCAATCTATATAACGAGAGGTTTGTTGTTGTTTTTCCAAAGTTATTGGAAAATCTATAACTGCACTATATGCCTAGTGTGGGTGAGATGGGCTGTAACGAAATGTTGGGTAAATGCTCTCAGCGTTAGCTGACATGATTGTCGTTCAAACTAATAATCTAGATGAGGTTATTATGTGGTTATATTAGTTGTTTATGGTTATGTGTGACTACTTATGGAGATATTATGCCTGCAGGGCGGCATCGACACACAACTCACAACTACACACACAGTACCAAACGTGTCACTGACTGTTTAAAATCAAAAGTCGTTGTTGGTCAGGTAAGATAAACAGGTTCAATGATTATTAAACCACAAAAGCAGAGTTCATGAATCAAGTTAGCTAAAGCTAACCCTCAAGCATTTCTTAGATTTTCAAGAGGCCAGATTCTCTGATTTATTCATGCGGTGAAATGATCAGCATAAGTGATTGTCTGGAAGTCAGTGATACTGGGATGACACTCCAAACAAAGATTAGCTATGATACAAACAAAGATTAGCTATGATACAGTCATACAAATGAAAGACACACATTCACCTCTGGAAATGGTGTTTATCTTTCCATCATCAAGCTACGGGGAAAAATGCAACACAATGCTGTTTATACATTGATTACAACGCTGAGGTGTGACCACATTAGTCCACGGTAACACAACCTTTCATTGCCCCCTGGCTGCATGTGAAGCCGTGTTGGTCAACAGGACAGCCTCCTCCAGGCCTGTGGGCCTGCTCACAGCCTGTCCTGTTGGTCAACAGGACAGCGTCCTCCAGGCCTGTGGGCCTGCTCACAGCCTGTCCTGTTGGTCAACAGGAGAGCGTCCTCCAGGCCTGTGGGCCTGCTCACAGCCTGTCCTGTTGGTCAACAGGACAGCCTCCTCCAGGCCTGTGGGCCTGCTCACAGCCTGTCCTGTTGGTCAACAGGAGAGCGTCCTCCAGGCCTGTGGGCCTGCTCACAGCCTGTCCTGTTGGTCAACAGGACAGCCTCCTCCAGGCCTGTGGGCCTGCTCACAGCCTGTCCTGTTGGTCAACAGGACAGCGTCCTCCAGGCCTGTGGGCCTGCTCACAGCCAGCGCTACTTACTTACTGCACTTTTGTCCACTGCAACTTTGCTGCAAGATGTTTTTTATCCCTTACAACCATCGAGTCATTAAGGAGCAGGTTGGGTTAGGGGATCTTGTACAAGTATGCCTACTGGAATGCTGTGGACGTTGGGGTATTGAACCCAGAGCCTTTCGGCTGGGTGTTGAACACCCTGACCACCGTACTCCCCTGTGCTTACTGTGTACTGCGTGTGTGTGTGTGTGTGTGTGTGTGTGTGTGTGTGTGTGTGTGCTGAGCCTTACAAACTGCTTTAATGAGAAAACAGGAGAGTAGATTTGGTCAGGTGTGTAATGATCTCTAACCCGAAGCCTCCTGTCCTGTGGGGGGCGACGTGCTGTGGATTCATATTCATTAGCCGTCCGTCGCTTGTTGTCTTTCATCCATTAGGAGGATGAATGGGAGCTAAACACTTGTATAATCTGTGACAGGGGAGACATTCGGCTGCAGAGTGCAGTGGACTCTAAAGGAAACCCCGGCACCACTTGTAGATCGCTGTGCGTTATATGACTCCCTCTGTAGGCGAAACATTGCACATGCCTGACCTGTGATTGGGGGATGTGGTTGCCCAGTCACGACTGCTGATTAGGAGTGGATGTGACACTGCTCTCCCCCTTATTGAGACTGGAGGGGTGTTTTGAGGGGGTGGGCCGGCAGCCCTGCCCCACAATGAAACCCACCTGACAGCGATTGTTAAAGGCTCCATCGCAGGGTTTTGTTGGCCTTTAGATTCCAACAGCGAGCTGCTCTGAGAGGGAGCATCCATCCTCCTCCCAGCATCTGATAATGAATTCCCCTGGAGTCCTCGTTTGCTCCCGTCTAGCTTAACTGGTAGGGCATGGCGTCAACACCGCTAGGGTTAGGGGTTTGATTCCCAACGGCGGTATCCCTGTTAACAGTGTATATGTGGGATGTTAAGATGATGAAAGTGTGCTTCGGGGTCTCACATGGTCATTGACCTCATCACAGTTCTAACTTTGCCCCAAATCTTTTTTTTTGTGTAAAAATCTTATTACAAATTGGTGTAATTTATTGTATATACTATTGTTTTTTGTTCTTTCGTACTCTTTCCCACTGCACTGCTGGTCACCTGTGAATTTCTCCTAAGGGGGATCAATAAAGATTCTATCTATCTATCTATCTATCTATATCGTGTTACTTTGCAGCTAACACATGCATGCTTGTAGACATGATGATGGATCCGGTCGGGTTACGAGACATCTCGCTCAGGGATGCCTACAGATGGACTGTGGACATCGGGGGTTTGAACCCTGACCTTTGAACTGTGAGTCTGACAACCTCACCGCCACGCCATCAGGACACATCTGCACCGGGGAGTCACGAGTTCAGTCAATTTAATATGTCAAAGAATTGGTCTCCTTTTAGATTTTCTTGTGATTTCAAATTCCTTTCAACTTATTTCCAGGTTGATGTTCTTTGACATGAAGGCTTTTGTGCCAAACAGGGCATAAATAATGTTCTAACAATAAAGCCTGCCATTTTAAAGTACACTTTCAGTTTGTAGTAAAATATTACTAAAAAGGCACCTTTTCTGTTTTTGACTGATCCACCACTCGGGTTGTTCGTTCCTGATTGAGCGCCGTCCTTTAATCAAACCAACCGCGTAGAACACGAACAGAACTGAAACAAATACACATGGCACATGTTTGAGCAGAAAAAGACCATCTCCGCGCGGCGTATTCACTTAGTGACATATCACTGAGCTAAATAAACAGCCAGGATCTAGTGAGTGTCACAACCTTCACGTGAATTATGTGTAACCCACAAAACCCTTTTTAACAGCTAGCAACACGGGACAAATATTCCAGTCTGTGCATATTATTACCCCTGCGCGTGGTCTCTCTCTGACCTTTCAAGTATAATTGCACTTTAAATGGTCTGCGATATACAGCACTGTGTATGTGTTGGCTGGTAAGTGGCGGTAGTAAGTGTATCAAGGGCTCAGGCCGTGTTTTCTAATGGATATATCCACCAGTGTCAACAGGTCTGGGTTCATCCAGCTGTTGATTGTTGTTACTCCTCATTCACCATCGTGCCGTCGGTCTGCGCTAATGGTCTCCACGTGTCGACACACAAAGAGTTCTCCTGTTGGACCGCGACGGCATCTGAATGGAACAGCGATTTCAAAATCTATTTGTTTTAAATAAAACCCTGCCCGTCCGGCGGGTGGGAGGGAGACGGGGAAGGCGGCTCCCCTCTGGTCATGCTACTGCCACGCGTGAGTCGGGGTAATCTCAGCCTTCTCTGCGCTTGGATCTCACAACGCTGACGCTCTGTTGGTGACCGTCCACAGATGCAAACGGTTGTGTTTCTTGACACGGTAGCATTGGTCCTTCTCTGCTCATCTCCGCCGGCGTGGAGTTGGTCCGGAGAGAAAACTACTTCTCCACGAAGCCCTGGTGTCTCTGGTGAGCAGTGATGGAATACTCTTTCTGTTTGTTCCCTCTCCTCCTTGCCAGTCATCGGCCCACTTTACAGTCTAATCAGGGTCCTTTAAGAGTAGTGCCCCCCGCCAATGATGGCTCATTGATTTCCAGTGTAATCAATCTGTTGTATCCAAAGCAATTCTCATGCGAAATGGGAACATTTATTGTAATACAACGTGTGAATTGGTAATCTGAAACACTTTTTTCTCGCTCTCTGCTGTAATTGATGCATTACGTTCCCGATTATTTATTTAGCTTTCATCCAAAGTGACGTACAAGTGTTGTAGTTAACACAAAACACACATTTGACTGATTGAAGTGAAGCTTTCCTGGTCGTAGATCGATAGATAAACCATACATTATTTCAATGGCATACGCAGCTTAGAGTAGCTTTAGCTGGTGTGTGTGTGTGTGTGTGTGTGTGTGTTTGAGCTTGTGTCTGGGTGTGTGTGTGTGTATGTGTTTGAGCTGGTGTGTGTGTGTGTGTGTGTGTGTGTGTGTGTGTGTGTGTGTGTGTGTGTGTGTGTGTGTGTGTGTGTGTGTGTGTGTGTGTGTGTGTGTGTGTGTGTGTGTGTGTGTGTGTGTGTGTGTGTGTGTGTGTGTGTGTGTGTGTTTGAGCTGGTTTGTGTGTGTGTGTGTTTGACACCCATTTCCCCCCCTCTCCTTGGACCCCCCCCCCCCCCACACACACACACACACACACACACACTTAATCCCCATCTGCCAGAGAATTTGCATATATTTGCCTGCCAGGCCGTGATTGGTTCACATACTTGTGGATGTCTCAATGCTTGCTCACTCATGCCCGTCAGCAGGTGATGAGTCAGAGGACTGCGCCCTCTCTCTCCTCCAGGAGAAGACTCCTGCAGACCACACCTGTCACGTGAACCACGAGGTGCTGTGGCGTCACACACGTGTGTGTGTGGCCCCCGCGCTGTTTACCTCGCCCCAGCGAAAAGCAAGATTTCGATCCCATTGGATCTCCGTCGGGATCCCGCGTGATCAATAACGTCGGGTTAGTTTGTATCGGTGAAAGAGCTCAGTGCTGTGGAGCAGCTCTGCTGTCTCGTGTCGCCCCACTCGTCCTGCAAAAAAAAGAAGTTTTCCGAGTTTCCGAGTTCACATTCCACAGAGCTTCCACAGAGGAGCCACCGCCTGAACATCTCAAACCAGCATCGCGGGGGAAGGCCTTTGGAGTGAAGCTCCCCTCAAACCAAGTCAAACTTCTCGCACAGGCGCCACACATTCACGCACAATTTACCACCGACACGGGTGAGGTGTGTGCATTCATTAGCACCGTTCATTCAGTCATCAGAGGAGATGTTGCCCTGAGCGTGGAGTGGCTGCAGCTCCGTGGCTGTGGGAACACACAGAAGTGCTCCAATGTTCCGATTTAAGAGGCAGCTTTAAAATAAAGTGCACACAAATGAGTTCATATGGGGGCCCAAAATAGATATTGGCCGAGAACCAGAAACATAAAATAAATATGTTTTACCCATGAGGCTTGATGGATTGGGTTGGAGAATATATCTTTACAAGCAATATTGCACAAAATAACTTCACTCAGTCTGCGGTCTCTCGCAGTGAAAAATGTTCACCGACTGTTCACTCAAATATGTCTCAAGGTCTCCCCAAGATTGACTTGTGTATGGCACTAGTGTGGAATTTACTACCTATCACTCTATGCTTCTGATGCACTAACTCCAGCTATGCACATGTCATTAATATATATATACTGTATATGTGTCGGGTCATGGAATCCAAGGACACAAGTCGCCAACACAACATTTGCGCAAATTAACAAAGAAGTTTTTTTTGCAAAATCTGTTAGTTGAGATCACAGAGAAGCCTCTCCATGTTTCAGATAACAGTATTGGTTTCTTTAAAAGTATACATTCTGTGTTTGAAATCGGGTGTGCCAATAGAAAGAGGTGACAACTGCAAATCTTTAGGAGGCTTTTTCTCAGTTTTAGCTTTTGTGATGTGCCTACTTTCAAATTGCAACAACTTCTCCAAATATTATCATTATCATGATTTCCATGTGTTACACATTGTTGGAAAGCTTAGAAACTACACTTTCAGAATCTGTGAATAACTCAAAATGCCCCATAGACGACTTGTGTCCCTAGTTTCCATGACCTGACACATGTATGATACAATAGGTTTCCTGATTCCAATTGCTTCCCTGTGTTGTTATTCTTCTAGACATATTTGTGCAGCACACAGAATGTTTGTAATCATGCCACTATTGACTGTTACCTGTTTATTGTGTTCTCACCATTGTGCTATTTGGTCATTGAGCATGCGGCTGTATCCGCGCGACTGACAGTGAAGTCAGTTCCCTGTCCCTCAGGATCAGCTAGGGGTTAGGGCATCACGGGATGCCTGGTGGTAGATTATTGTGGGCATCGGGGTTTGAACCCAGAACCTTTGAGCTGGGAGTCAGACCATGAGACTGCCTTGCCTCCCAGCCTCACATCACTTGCAGTGTGATGTCGTTTCCCGTCTGTCTCAGATGCACACTATCCTTTCTCCTGGTGTCTGT
Source organism: Phycis blennoides (assembly GCA_900302315.1). Lineage (NCBI taxonomy): Eukaryota > Metazoa > Chordata > Actinopteri > Gadiformes > Phycidae > Phycis > Phycis blennoides. The sequence goes on from OMKI01037271.1 coordinate 13,928, forward strand.
GTGTTCCTCCTGATCTGGAGGAGAACAAACCCCTCTCCGAGGTCCCAGACAACTTCACATCATGTCGCTTTGACGTTGTTACGTAACACTTCCATCCTCCCAAAATATATAAAAAGGCTGCGCGACCAGAGTTAACCACCAGCACCACCACCACACCCACGGAACCTCCAACCAGCAAACCCATTAAAACCAACCCCCGCCCCTCCTGCTCGGAACGCAGGGAGTCTGTGTTCAAAAGCGGGCTGGCATTCCATTATCTCTGCCCCCTGCTGTGGAGAGAGGCTGGAAAACGGATGCTTGAGATAATTACAGTGAAGGGAGAGGGAGGGGGAGACAGTACCCTGATACAATAGGTCAGAGGTCAAGTCACGATCACAATGATGTCACGTGGCAGGCTGTGGAGGTGGGGAGTCAAACTGCTGTTCCTGCGTGTGTGTGTGTGCGCGTTTGTGCCTGTGCGTGTGTGTGCGCGTTTGTGTGTGTGCACGTGCGTGTGCGTGTGCAGTGATTGTACCGTATGAACCCATGGCTCTGGTATTATTCATTCTGCTCATGCACTTTCATACGTGCACTTATGAAAATAACATTTTGTCACAGCCTTGTTGGGGGAGTGGACATCAGTCCAGAGATCACCACTCCACACGTATTGAAACGTGTGGCGCCCCTGACGAATATCAAAACGAAATCAAAGACACATACCGGACAAAAAACAATATCAATATATTCCATAATGGCCACTATGACTCAGCTGCGATGGTTCAGACACCTTTTTTTTTTATCTCAAAGCATTCCACTTGTGGCGAAACTGCCCGCTCGGCGAGGGTGGAGGAGAATCCCACCGAGCCATCAGCTCAACTCAGACATTTTGTGTGGAGTGCTTCTCTGAGAGGTCTCTGAGCGAACAAGTGGGTCATCGCCAAATGAAAAAGACCTCTCCCTGCCACGGTGGGGTATAAAACCAGCGATAGGCCAGTCGGGGTGTTGTTGTGGTGGTCTTTTTTTCCCCGAGGTAGGGCCATCTGGGCGGCCGGCCCGTGTGTTGTTGTGGTGTCAGGAGAGCACGCAGATGGTCAGGCTGGAGGTGTACGGGGAGGACGCGCGGACGTCGCCCACTAGTGGTGGGCTTGGTGGGCTCGTCACACGCCCCAAACGGGAGCAGGATGGTCTTGTGGATCGCTAGTTGGACTCCCAGACAGTAATAATCCACGATGGAGCTTTGCTCATGAACTCTAAATGCCGTACATGCAGATTACGAGCAACAATGAAATACAAGTTGCAAGCATGGGAAACCAGAAAAGGTTTGATGTCTGCAAGTCTATCTTATGTCCTAACCCCTACCTGCCCCTCAGTGACCTGTCTCTCTACTGTCTAACCCCTACCTGCCCCTCAGTGACCTGTCTCTCTACTGTCTAACCCCTACCTGCCCCTCAGTGACCTGTCTCTCTACTGTCTAACCCCTACCTGCCCCTCAGTGACCTGTCTCTCTACTGTCTAACCCCTACCTGCTCCCCAGTGACCTGTCTCTCTATTGTCTAACCCCTACCTGCTCCTTAGTGGCCTGTCTCTGTACTGTCTAACCCCTACCTGCTCCCCAGTGACCTGTCTCTCTACTGTCTAACCCCTACCTGCTCCTCAGTGACCTGTCTCTCTACTGTCTAACCCCTACCTGCTCCCCAGTGACCTGTCGCTCTATTGTCTACCCCCTACCTGCCCCTCAGTGACCTGTCTCTCTACTGTCTAACCCCTACCTGCCCCCCAGTGACCTGTCTCTCTACTGTCTAACCCCTACCTGCTCCTTAGTGGCCTGTCTCTGTACTGTCTAACCCCTACCTGCTCCTTAACAACCTGTCTCTGTACTGTCTAACCCCTACCTCCTCCTTAATGACCTGTCTCTGTACTGTCTAACCCCTACCTGC
>OMKI01037273.1:0-12978 GCA_900302315.1 Phycis blennoides
CAAACATCTGGGCTTTGTGGGTGATCCAAACCAGATAAATGTTGGCATAACCAGGGCCAAAGAGGGCTTGTGCATCATCGGTGAGGTTGAACCTTAGCACCTAACCCGTGTGTGTGTGTGTGTGTGTGTGTGTGTGTGTGTGGGTGGGTGTATGTGTGTGTGTTTTGGAATGGGGATAAACAATAAATCAGCAAAGCACTACTTTGATGATTGTTGTTCAGGTTTTATAAATTCCATTTAAATATAGTGTCTGAATGGAACATCCCTGAATTAAATGGGATCAAAACCTCAGATATGTGCTTCATAGTTTATCTGGAGTCTTAAAAGTTTTTCACTGTTCGCATTCCTCTTTTTAATCCTTCTCCTCTGAAAACAAGCCATAGTTGTGAAGGTGTAACCACAACGTGATTGTTAACATATAGAACATTAACTACATGTTCACGGTTTCAAGTGATCAGTCATTGATACTAACCGTTGAGAGCCATCGCTTGGCATCCTTCCCAGCTTGTCAAAGCGTCTCTTCGGGGAGTTTGCAAGGATTGTCGCCGGCAAAAACGAAGACGCTCTGGACAGCGAATAACTCGAATCTTCAGAAGTCTTTGTTGCAAAATCCATGTCCTCCTCTTATTCGTGTAAACCTTCGACAATGCTCATTCTTGTAAGTGCTTGCAAGCGGAATTCTGCGTGGAGGAATGTCATTTAGTGGCTCAGTAGTGGCGCGCAAGAGAAGCACAAACGCCGATTTTACGCAGACGCATTCCAGGAACAGCAGACAACTGCATACATGTAGAATAACGTATGTATAAAGACAATAATGCAACTGTTAGCGATAGCTGCTACGCCCGTTTATGTTATAGCCTTACCCCAGACCGCTGGCGAAACACTGCTTTGCAAAAAAACAAAACAACCCACAACTTAGTAGGATGTCTGGTTACAGGATAAAAAGTTGGAAAGAAAATAAATCCCATAAGCCGAAATGGCGCCAGTGGCTGAATATTAACATAAACGTGAAATATAAAAAAATACGAATGGAATTAATAGCGTTCAAAATTGGGTATTTCATGAGTCGCACTTTTGTTGCATTTAAAAAAAATGATGGGGCTAAACGTCGACCGCCTGTAGATGGAGTGGAGAGCCACTGTTGAACAGGCGGTGCTGTACAACGAATAACTTCACTGTCGACGCCTCGTTTCGGACGCCCCGCGTGCACGGTAGGCTAGTACTCCAACCTATGGTTCAACCCCATCGCTGCACCACATTCACAGTTGGCTACTGCCGCGACGTATGGTTCAAGTCACTGCTGTCAAGATGCAGCTTCCAACCACGAATAGGCAGTCGGAGCGCGTTATTGTGTGCGCACAACCCCACCTGCTGGCTGCGTCGAAGTTATTTCTGTTAAGAGAAAAAGAGTGCGTGGGGTCACGTGCTTACGTGCGTTACGTCACGTGTGGAGCGTCGACCTGTTGCAAAAGGATGTCAAGCGCACGTTGAATAAGTAGGCTCATTTAAATAGGTTTATTCGGCCTTCTGTAATAACGCAAGTGGAAGGCCAGGCTATGATAGACTATCATTGTAACCACGGAAGCCTTATTACAATAAGTTGCTCTTTGAATGTAATAGTTGTAATTGAAAGAAGATTCACTTGTTCAGAGTTCACCTGAACCCTGCATAACATCCTGCTCTACCGACAAAAGTGTCTGCTAAATGCCATGAATGCAAATGTAAATTAAAGAATGGGGTATGGGTCTGAAGCTATGCCCGAGTAAAAACTGTTAAACTGCAAAAAATTATGATTTTGAAACATACACAATACAATAAATTCCCTGCTACTTTACATTGTTTTATCATTCATACATCCTGATGTCCACTGACCTCAATATTTAACAATAACCTGAACACCAAACACTTATTTTTAGTGTCGCCATGGCAACAGACTCAGCACACATACTTCCTTCTGCTTAGAAACGATGCACCATGAAGCACACATTACATAACTAAAGGCTCTAAGTTTTTGTTCTGTAGGCCTACAGATCTCAGGTTTTCTGTTTTGTACCAATTTAATTGTACTTAATTTTGCTTATTATGCTGCCATTATGTCTGTCCATTATGGCGTCTATCGCGCTCCTAACCATCCTGTAGGGAGGGATCCCTCTGTGTTCCTTCTCAAGGTTTCTTCCTGGATAATGAAAGGAGTTTTTTTTGTTCCCTTGCCCTTTATAGATGGCTGGGGGTTAGGGCTGTCATATAATGATGTCTGAGAATCACTTTGAAACTGTGATTAAGGGCTATACAAATACAAATGAATTGACTTGACTCAATACACTGCCTCCTAGGCTATTCATAATATTCTCTAATTTCCTGTCTGGGAATAACAACAAATATCTACAAAATTACACAAAAATACAAAATTACACCAAAATACAAAATCACAAAATGATCTTCATTCATCTTTCAAGTGAGGAGACAACTTTTTTATTTCTTTAGTCATCAGCTTTCTAACCATTCCATCATTCCCACAGTTAACGTTAACCCTTATTTTGGGGGGTAAATTTTAACACAACATGAACATCTTATTGCAAATAGCCCTGTGGATAGCAAGGTTTAGAGTTAATAGACTCTATTAGTAGACTATCTATCTAGTAGACTATTACAGTGACTAATACTACTACCCATACTTATATACATCCATATAACAACAATAATAATTATCATTATGTAAATAACAATTATGTATATAATATGCTGCTCTTTATATAACTTGTGTGGGTAATATATAGATGTCTGACAAAGAACAAAATACAATGTGTATGATGAAGGATGAAAATAGGTGTATTTTTTTACATTCACGCTATATTCCTCGATTTCCTGTTATTCGGTGTGGGCCTTTCTGTCTATTTGGTGGCGCTTGCTTAGTCTACGCATCTAGTACATTACTCTTCCCGTTGTTGTGATAACTTGCTTAGCAACTTAGGACCTCCTGGGAAAACCAAACAGAGAAAGGAACACACAGGGGATACGCTTCCTCGCTCTGGGAGGACAGGCTTTACACAACACCCTGATCATATCTGGCCCCAATCTACCACCAACATCACATCTGTTAGCCTATTCGTTATTTGTATCTAAGATCCCTGCTTCTTTAGTAGTTCTTGCGATTAGCATCTGGTAATCAACCAGAAAAAGGTCACCTTGACGCACCTGGACGGTGCTCAACTATTTCTGGAGGCTGCACAATGGGGATATTGGTACGTTCTAATCCATCTGGAAACCTGAGTAGCACGGCTTCGTGTTAGACGAAGCTAGAAGATACCCCCCCCTCCCCCCTTACTTATTGAGAAGAAGTGGGTTTCCATGAGGCTCAACATGAATCGGCTCGTTTCATAGACAAAGACAAGCTAGGGTTTGCCTAGTCACGTTTTACTTTACTTCGCCTTTTTTCTCTCCCCCCGTATGCACGGCACGAGTCGAAGAGAAAAAAAAAGCTGAATCACATCAGCATTCCTATTGGTTAATAACCGACACATAATGAACTTTTTTGTCAAGTCATGTAACATGTGTATTGTATTTCTCGCTCGTGTACGTGTGCATGCGCATGTCCGCGTGTGTGTGCGCGTGTGTGTGTATGTGTGTGTGTGTGTGTATACGTTCGTGCCTCGTAGTAGGCGCGCGTGCTCGTGTTGAAAGGCGGGACCGAGGGGGCGGCGCGCGGCGCTATCATGACAACCTCCGGGCGGCTGCTCTGCTCACACAACAACGGAAGAGTGCGATCAGTGACGCCCAACTGGGACAAGTAAAATATACGGGGCCTCATTCTACACACGGGCGGTGAAGGCGACGAGGGTGCCTCGGCGGGCGTTGCAGCTCCGCTCATGTACACGTTGTGTAGCCCGTCTCTCTGTGAAGGAAAACGGTTTGGCAAGAGGACGAGGAAGGTTGAGCTGTCAGGAAGAGAGGTCGCTCGTCGGGCTATAGAGCCTTTATAACGACATGGAGGACCTGTGCGGACCGAATCTCCCGTTCTGGGTAAGTCCTCTCGTAACACCGGCTCACCTCGTGCTGCTAAGCAAGCTAACCCTAACCCAACTAAACTAATCACTCTTTATCTTCCACGATCACGTTTCCCTCTCTCGCGGTGGGGCGTTCGGCTCTTCTGATAGTTTTGTGTGTGCCGCTTGCCCGGCAAGATTTCACTGTCTTTGTGTGTGTGTGTGTGTGTGTGTGTGTGTGTGTGTGTGTGTGTGTGTGTGTGTGTGTCGGTGTCGGTGTCGGTGTGTGTCTGGCATGTTTCACGCCAGCAATGCCTCAGATGAATCTCAATGAGTGACTGACTGACTCTTCCACAACAGTCATGTCTAAGTAGAGCCTTTTAATTCACCAACTACATGAAGTACATCAGTAGAGCCTCACAGTAGAGCCTTTAATTAGCCGACTACATGAAGCACAACAGTAGAGTCCCGAAGTAGATCCTTTAATTGACCAACTACATGAAGTACATCAGTAGAGCCTTTAATTAACCGACTACATGAAGTACAGTAGAATCTCTCGTTCTGAGAAAATTATCTTTCAGCACGGTAATAGGGGATAGTTTGGCTGCGACTGAATGAATCACCGTAGCATGCTACAGTAGCCTACCAGTAGCCTACCAACTGTAATTAACAAAACACGATGATCAAGCTAATTTCATGATTGCAAATGAAACACGTACAGGTTATAACGAGGTCACGCCCTGGCAATCCTCTGCATTCTACAGCCCACGCTGTTGTAATAATGATGATCTGATGTCTGGATGTATTTGACAACAGGGGGGACATCAGCGCCTTGTTTCTTCTCTGGGTGGTAGTAGGCAATTCTTGTCATGTCACAAATTGTTTACGAGTTCAGTCGAGGTGACTTAAACGGTTCGGTTAAATCAACTACAAAGGAACAGTCCCAGTGTAACCCCCTGATGCCGCAGGATCTGACTGGTTTGTTGTATTCAAAGCACATACAAAAGTCCTGCGCTCTCCGGTGCTGCCATTTTTCTAATTTAACAAACAAACAATTATCACATTTTAAATTCAAATTCATGTTTCCAATTGCGGCTAAATTGCATATAACAGTGTTGTAAGCAAGCAATAAATATTGCTTGCTTAGATCTGAACTGTAGTGGCCTCCAAACATAATATTGACAGATCATTTAGCTGTTGATGTATTTAACTGTCAACTGCAAGAAATTAGTTAAGCCTAAACTAATTGGATTATCACATTTTGTATGAACAAAATGTTCTGAGTCTCTTCACACATTTATCTTTGAGTCTTTTTGTGAACCACATCTAACAGCCATTATATGAATTACGTAAAAATGACAGACGCATTTGGCACTTGGCTGTCTATGCTGTCGGTTGCAAGGCACAAGCAGGGAGGAGTAAACATAATTGCCACTACAACAAAAGGCTTAATATAGATTCAAAACCCAATGATTCCAAATTCAGCGAGAACAATTCTTGACATGGTTGGTCGATTGCCCGCAACCTCGTTTGATCCCTTTTCGCTGTTTGGCGATACAGTGGACACCACCAAAATGGACGTCTAACGCATGCATTAAATGATGTGTTCTATAGAAACTGTAATTGTCCCCTATGTGCACCAGCACACCCAGATTACAGTCTTTAGTATATTGGACTGTGAATTCCACAACAACCGTGCCCACACAGCCTCTATACAGGCTAATATTGTATTGTAGTAGGTTAAAGGAAACTCTCTGACTCATGGATTTGGTGTTCAACAGCTGATGCTTTGGTTGATGTTCAAGACAATAAGGGAAGGAACCAGCAGTAGTACCACAACGTAACTAGACACTGCAAAACACAATAACCATGGCGACATGTGACCCTGTTCTTCAATGGACCACATTTGAACCTTTTGCCAGAGGCCTTTGCCTTTTGAAAAGCTGCAGTCTCTTTGGTCATCAGTCGTAAAAGTTGGAAATAATAGATTCTATATTGGCATATAACTAGCAACTTAACTAGTACAAATAACTAGTTGTACTTTACTGGTCCACTGGTATTGTCCATTATTCAACTGATGTTTTTTTCAAAACGAGTACACTGTAAAACCAATTTAAGAACATCAAATCGCTGACGTTAATGTAATATTAGATATAGCTGCCGTCAGGAAAGCTAGACTGTTGGGTTTTAAGAGGTGCATTCTTTGTGATTGATTGATGGGGCGGCAGTAGCTCAGTGTATAGAGCGGATCGTCCACTCCGGTTCGATCCCCACCTCCAACTGTCCACATGTCAAAGTGTCCTTGAGGAAGACACTGAACCCCACAAATGTATGACAAATGTACTGATTGTGAGCCGCTTTAGACAAAAGCATCTGCTAAATGTAAATGTTACTTGATATTGATTGTTTCTTCAGTATTCCCTCCACATGGTCATTCTCTGTTCGTTGCTCCAAAGTTCACGCAGAGGGAAGTGGTCTGCGGCGTAACAAGCTGGGGCCTTCAAGAAACATGACAATGATTGATTACTTACTTTTGCGTAAGTAAGTTTAGCTCACCATTTGATGTAATTGATGATCTTAAAACAGCAAATAAATCACCTGCTTTTTCCCCCATAATAGAAAATTCTAAATTGTGTTTAATTTGAAATAGCTAGTTTGTGAGGTCATTTCACAAGCCTGCCGGTGTAGTTGGTGTGAGGAGTGAGACCAGAGGGTGTCCAATAATATGTTTTTTCTTCTCAAACCTCTTGATGAACAGTATTCAGTACTGTCTTATTACATAGTATATGATATGTTGGCGAATATGCTCAGTCAAAGTTCAGACCCTGTATTCAAATGAAGTGCACAATTCAAACTATAGCATGACAGAGTACAATACGTGTGCTCGTGACTCGCCTTTGTTTCAGCTCATTTGCTTTTTGGAGAGCTGATGGTTGGGGTTTATTCTGCCTCTACCATTCTTATCACTTTCTGGCTCTTTCACGTCTGAGATGTAAATATGTTCTGGCATTGCATCAAGCTCAGACCACGCTCTGTTCCACAAGCGTGGAAGTCTTTTTTTGTAAAACATGTACTTGACATTACATGTGATTGACACATTAAATAATAATGTATCTAACATTATTATTTAATGTGTGCCCGTCAAGACCAAATTCCTTCTCACATCTTGTGCACAGGTGGGTTTTGTTGTGCATACATACATGATATAATATATTAATAGATGATCACTTGTATGTGTGTGACAAAACGTGTGTGTGTGTGTGTGTGTGTGTGTGCTAGTATTGATGGCTACTGCATCAAAAGTACCAAGAGCACCCGCATGGTAGGTGCTCAACTGCACCGAGAAGATCCGGGCTGCAAACCTCTCCCATGGGCTCAAAAAGGGGATCTTTGTGGCTGCCATAGAGGTCATTTTACTCTACCGGACACGTGGACCCTCTCCAAGGCCACGTCAGTGTCCCCAGATGGTTGCTACATGCTGCATGCTGCGGATGGCATTCCACATCTGCCGGGCGCAGCATTTGTCAAATAAGCACCTTTTTATGGCGACTTACCTCAACGCATCAAAAAAAAAAAAATAGGAGCAGGGGACCGCGACTAGCCGGACCCCGCAAAAGCCGAAGAGCCAGTGTGGAAGGGCTTGGATCGTACCCAACGACAGCTATTCTGGCCTGAGTCAACGTAGTAGTAGTGGTAGTAGCGGTGGTGGTGGTGGTGGTAGTAGTAGTAGTAGTAGTAGTAGTAGCAGCAATAGTAGCAGCGATAGTAGTAGTAGTAGTTGTAGTATGCTATGAGATGCTTTGAATAACAAGCGAGTAGTAGCTCAACAAAACAACATCACTGACTGAAAATGCGGAATGCTGAAGTCTGAACATCTGCTCATACTGCATGTTGTATCATGCTGAAAAAAATCGGAATAAAATATCTCGATCTCGTATCTTCATGGTTGAACGCACTTATTGTAAGTCGCCTTGGACAAAAGCGTCAGCTAAATCAATTTAATTTAATGTAATGTAATGAATACATGAGACGGAGGCCATCATAGTAGGGAGGCACAGATGTGCACTGCACTAACCAAGGACTATGCACTTAGAAATGCAGTCTTCTGTTAACACAGTCAGCATTCTTTGGAACTTGCATTTTTTCACAGTAGCCAACGAACTAGGGCTGGGCAATCGTTTATCGTCTTTAAATAGTATAATAACATCGTGAAATGAAGATGTTGACTTATCGTGATACCCTGTTAGATGGTCTATTTTCATATATGTACTTCAATGTCATGACCCTCATTGGGACTGTTGAATGGTACTTTGAATTCATGAGCATATCATAGTATTGATCAATATCATGTGTCAATCAATTCCACATAACTATTGTGACATTTTTCATATCACCCAGCCCTAAGCAAAACCATAGTTTTAGTTAAAAATAACTTTTTTTCAGAGATAACATTTATGGACAAAGTGCATGTGATTGCTCCATGGCTGGATGGGTTCATTATTTTTTGGTACTCATTTTGAACAAAAATAGTGGTGAAATAGAGACACTAGTGCCGATTTACACATTACTTATACATTATGTTTTTCTTTTGGTGGTGTCTGTGACGGTGGTTTGAGGATATTAGCCCTGTCACTTGGAGGTGGAGATGAAGAAGTCAAGTTTAGTCTAGTACTTTGTGATTTGGAAAAACATGATGCCGATATTTATTTAGTTGTATTCCCATTGTGGAGTAGTATTCAGTTTGCTCACGTGTGTGCCATATTCCCTTCGCTCACACTAGGACATAATGCTATGATGTGGACCGCTAATGATATTTATTGACTGACTTGAATCCATTGAATATTGTTTTTTCTTTTCACTATGACTATTTGCCTTGACAACGAATTTGTTAACACTGTGCTCCTCAACCTAATCTCTTTTTAGTCATCTCGTCAAGCTATTTGAATCTATAATGTGCATGTTGCGTAATCGGTCAGCAACGGGACACATTTTGGTATGGCAACAGCTCCGGCTTGGTTTGTGGTCCGTTTGTTGTCCGAGTAATATTGGCCAATCACGTTTCAGTGCACATAAGACGCCTGCAATTAAACAGTTAATCCGCGTGGAGCGCAACAATCTCAGAACAGCAACAATCTCGTCTTATCGATTGACTATTTGAACCTGTTCTCTGTCTATTCAGATCTATGATGATATTTTCTACTTCCTCTTTCATAAAATATATAGGCCTATGAAAAAGGGGTTTCAGTTCATTATATTGTAGTATAAGAACACTTAAAAATGTTCGTCAGTTGAACATTTGAAAACAATGAGTGCGTTTTAAAGTCTCTGAGCAAGCATATCCTTCCCAGGATCAACAAGTAGTATCTATTCCCTTAAGTGAAAGACTGCTGGGGCCAGCAAAATTTCAGGAAGCTGGAGTTACAAAACACACTCATTTTCACAGCAGAATAACACACACACACACACCGGCACCTCTTAACACTCTTTCTCATGAACCTCTAACAGGCTCCTCCCACCCACACCAAAATGGCCTTTGTTTCAGTTGATAAGAAAAACCTAAATGTCCCCAGGATTCTAGTTCCTCTCCTTATATTGACCTCAACGGCAGACTGTCTTTAGAAGTCTTTAGTAGCCCTGCCTTCTTGATGTTTTAAGGCTACTTTCTTTCTTTATTGACTTGTTTATTTTTATTGGGCACATTTACAAGTCAAACCATATGGACACTTGAGTATATAAGATACAAATCCCCAGAAAAAGATTTTTACCTCACATTCACCAACGACTGGAATGTGTAAAACCACTAACTGTAGTTGACCTAGCTCCTGTTAGAACAACCTCTACAGAAGACTGCTTATTTCTGCCATAATTGAGCCAAGAAGGAATACATGAAGCATTGCAATGTTTTCAATATCAATGGGATAAACCTGCTTTAGATCCAAGTAACTTCACACATAAACGACAACGGCACCTTCACCCCTGTAGAGTGGAAAACACCTCTGTTGTTAGCTGTTTCACCAAGCAATTTCTCATCCCTTGAACTTACTGCATCGGGTTTTCTGTGCAGTTTGAACACACCAAAAAAAAACTCCTTTAACTGCTTAACATTTTGCTTTGTGTGAGACACGTGCCACGATGCGGCGTCTCGCACTTGGTTTGGTTCGAGGGCTCTCCGATTCATGTCGCTGCAGACGCAGTGCACACAAGTCAGCCTCTTTCCTTCTGGGTTTGGGAGGTAAATGAAGCGAGTGCATGGGGTTCTGAAATGTAATCTGGTTAGTGCTGCTGCCCCACAGCAAGGGCCCCCCCGGTTCAGCCCAACAGGAGAGGGCTTTATGTGTGGATTTTGAACGTTCTCCTGGCATTCGTGTGGGGTTCCTCCCACGCCAAAAGACGGCGCATGTTGGGTTAACTCTGCCAGAAAAAAGTCTCTGAACCGAAGATCCCAGGAGTGGATCCCTGGGCTATCCGCACAGTGTCTGCCTGAGATGGGTTAGTAGCATGGGGGCGAGATTTCCCCCAAGGGGAACGATAATGACCTTCTCATTGCTTTGAATGTAATCACAGCAGCCAATAACAAGTCAGCGCCCCCTCGTCTCCTGGTTCCGTTTTAAATGAGCAGCATTAGCATAGACCTGTGGACCATTTGCAGCCCAGAAAGAGTGGATTGATCGGTTGAAATATTCAAACGCAAGAGGAAATAAAAGCTTGGATTACCTTTCCTGCGTCGTCTTGAGATTAGAAAGACATGTTTAATTGCAGATTCTTCCCAATAGCGTCGGTACAGGAGCACTTTGCTCCTCTCCTGTAACTAGGTCATGGCTGAATTATGTCAAGACATTTCTAAATTGATTTGAGATTACGTGGATTGCTTTTGACCCCACGGCAGTTTCCTGTCACGGCTTACTCACCCGCCCTCCTCCCCCCCAGCCTCACCCCACCCCTACCTACCGCTCCCACCCCCTAAACGTATCCCCCTACCGCCTCCCCCACCCCCTACCACCTCACCACCCTGTTGCTGCTCACCACCTCGTTCCTGGCCTCAGTTTATGAGAATATTTCACTTTAGCCATCGGCTAATGTCATTTTTATTATTGTTTTTTAAGCGAGCTACCACCAGTTGCGGGCTTTTCCATTGGCAGCTGTCTTCCGTTTTTGGCCCGATTGTGTTGGTGGGGTATTTTGGCTTGACTGCCTTCCAAACCACAATCCCCCCCCGGCAAACACAAATAAGCTGAAAAATCACGATACTTGGCATCGGCAGCGATCGCACGCCGTTTGGTTGGATAGATAAAGTTATCCGACGCTGACAGCACGCTGAACACGCCGGCCACCTCTGGAGGTTAACCATGAGCGTTGTCTGATGATGAACGGCTCTCTTCATAGCAGTACGCTCCTTTCATTCGCGGGGCCCATCGTGAGATGAAGCAGTTGATGTTTGGTTTTTTCACTCGCTGCCGAGAACAGCCGTGTGACTTGGCCATAGCTTAGCTTTACCGTAACAAAGCCTGTGAGACCAGCGAAAGTCAACATTAATGCCTTCCAAAAGCCTAGAGTCCCTTGTGATGATTATCTCATTCATTACATTGATATGACACCACAGCGCCTACATTCTTGGGACGTCCGTGACCCTGTGGTGCACCTTTTCATCTCAGAACCGTAACAATACACCTAACATAATGAACAGTCTGATATCCTTTTTGGTATGCCTTTGTTTTATCTGGTCAAGTGAAGTAGGCTGTATCAGTCCTGTAGATCTAACTAAGGTGACTATGGCGACGGAAAATATGCGCACAATGAAAACAATTCCTTTATCTGACTTCAGAAAACACTTTTCTTTCACTTGTTCCCATTCATCTGTGCTTTAATGGGCACACCTCTTCACCTCACTAAAAAGTATAGTCTTCATTATAAAAGTCTTGCTATTATCTTACTAGTGAAGGAAAGACTGTTACAGAGGGCACACATAAATACATCCATGAATGCTGCATGAATACAAAGCCTACAATATCGTTGTATTGTAGGTTGTATTGATCGTTGTAGTGTTTGCCCCTTTCTATTTTAATTTCTGTAGTGTGTACTACACTTTTCTGCTGCTGTGACAAGGAAATTTCCCCACTGTGGGATGAATAAAGTATAATCTAATATAATCTAATCTAATATGAATAACATAACTACAAAGCCTTTATTCTCTTCTGTATCCTGATAGCAGTGTGTGGATACAGCGGGGTCTACTGTTGGCATAAGAAGTGGCCAATGTGGATACAGTACAGATGAATTTCACTTCACAATCACACCTTCTGGGCTGCAATGTCGAGGTTGATGTTGACAGGCACAAGATCATTTTTGGTATTTAATTAATTAGATACAATTCATTAATTTTGTATTAATATTTACGTAGCCGCAAATACAAATACAAAAAAAAAAATATTTCTAAGAAATTGTTTTGTAATGCTCTCCCCCCCTCCCTCTAAATATTTGAGGTCAAATAAGCTGCCAGCTGCCTTATGTACCAGGTGGCTAGTAAACAATACACACACATACACACTCCTTACAACCCCCCACCCCACCCCCCCCCACCCCCCACCCCACACACACACACACACACACACACACACACACACACACACACACACACACACACACACACACACACACACACACACACACACACACACACACACACACACACACACACACACACACACACACACACACACACACACTCACACACACACACACACACACACACACACACACGCACACACACACACACACACACACACACGCACACACATACGCACACACATACGCACACACTCCTTACTCTCGGCCTACACATTTCGTGGCTCAGGGATACACGAAGACCCACGCGTGTTCTAATGAGCGTGATGATGTCTGGTCCAGCGGCAGGATGGAGGCCCGGGCGGTGACAGCTGTGTTTATCTTCCAGGGTGCATGCGGGCCGGCCTGCGTCTGTGCTCCTTGATGAGACCAC
>OMKI01037275.1:15128-39502 GCA_900302315.1 Phycis blennoides
TTTGTGTAGTAAAATAAACAACGATAGCAGACACGTTTGACTCATGGCTCGGCCCATGTGTGTCGTTCATGATACGCGCACGCACACACGCACACGCACACACACACACACACACACACACACACACACACACACACACACACACACACACACACACACACACACACACACACACACACACACACACGGTCCTCACCGCTGAACACCTTCCTGGTCTGCTTGTGCAGGTTGGAGACGGCGATCCTGGCCGCCAGGACGGCGTAGTCTGGGTACTTGGTCGTGAGGCTGGCGGCGACCTCTGCCGCGAAGGTGTCCAGCTCCACCGTCGTCACGCCGTCGTACAGCCCCTCGATCACCTTCATCGTGATCTGGGTCTGTAACACACAGCATCCTTAAGACCGCAGTGTGGCCCGAGGGACACAGACCACAGCGGCTGGAGTGGGAAACGTCCAGAGTGAGACAGAGAGAGACAGAGAGAGAGACAGACAGACAGAGACAGAGAGAGAGAGAGAGACAGAGATCTGACTTACCGGATCCACAAAGTCCGAGTTAAGTCCATAACAGAGCTTCTGGATGCGAGATGTGATTTTGTCAAACATAACACTCTCCTCTCGTCCATCTGAAACATAGAAATACACATTTACATTTACGGCATTAAGCAGACGCTTTTATCCAAAGCGACTTTCAAAGAGTACATTTGTCATAAGAAGGTAAAACATTTCATTGCTGCTAATACAGTAAGAAAGTCACCAGAGCAGGTTGCAAGCATTTCAATTGCTAGGTTGTCGGCAGCGACACCTTAATTATCTTGTTTTAAATAGAACCCAAGTTGGTGATACTTGTAATAATGCACTGGGTAAGTTTAACTGCTTAGGTAAAAAAACAAAACAAAGGTTGGACAAGTTGTAAAAACTGTAAAAGTTATAATCCCATAAAGGCATAGCAAAGTAATTGCATTAACACATTATATGAATTGCATGATGATAGTCCAAGTTGCATCATGCAACTAAAGCTCCTGGTTTAAAAAGCAGCAGACTTGGATCTGGGGCAAATTAAACAAAAGTTCCTTAAAAATGTATTCCAACATAGTAACTAAAACAAAACCCCAAGTAAAATAGTCTTATTTCAATCCAGTCCCTCTTTCAGGCACAACGCCATGAAAGCATCATTGTTGGCGGTAACTGACAATGACGCTAATCTAACTGGGCAACATATAAACTGGGCTGAGGCTTCCTGTCTGTTTCTGGTTAGGGTTATAGCTATTGAACCATAAAAATTTTATACGTTCATATTTCAGCTAACTGACGTCAGAATAATAACAAACGAAGTGGCCTTGTGAGACAACTAAGTGATAAGCCCAATGTTACTTTATACCACAATGTTCTGATAATTTAGAGCAAAAACATATTCATGTTATGGGAATTTCCAAGTTCGCCTTTATTAATCTACTAATATACTAACACACACACACACACACACACACACACACACACACACACACACACACACACACACACACACACACACACACACACACACACACAATAAAGTTGACAAATTGGACTTGCCTCGCTTGAGAACATGCATGTTGACAAGAAGTTGGGGGGAATTGGCAATATCAATTTAAGCCTTAAGATAATTTAAATGAATCGCTTGTAAATATGAATGAACAACAGCGCCAGAACAGCCGGTAAACTGACTGACAGAGATGCAACTGCCTCGTCTTTGTATATTCGACTAGCCGCGAAAAAATCCAAAACTCTTACGTCAGATGTTTCAACCAATCCGCAAGGAGCGCTCTTGGGGTGAGGCGTGTGTATCGAGTATAAAGTGACTGTGTTGCGTGTTGCGTCAAAAACAAAACAACACTTTTCCCCGCGTAAAATAAGGCTGGTAAACAAAAATTTTCCACTGTGTTTTCGTTTTCAGCAAAATGGCGTTACCATCTAACCCCTGGATATAGCTCACCCACCAATGTTTATATCACATACACTTTTACACACCTCCCCCATATGCATCTTGTCACTTGTTGTTTTTCTATTTATCATCAGTATAAAATATCTAATATGCAGTTTTCAAATACAGGTCTATCTGCACACAGATAGATACAGATATAGATACAGATACACAGGGCTGTCAATAGATGAATTAAGTTTGTATTTGACTAATCACATGGTATGCTGAGATTAATCAGTGATTAATTGCGATACAAACATTTACTGGGAAAAGGCCCCAAATTAAGATATTTCAGATGCAATGCAGATGTGTTAAGCATTGAAAAATATTGACTACCCAGGTAGAATATGCTGAACTGCACCTGCTATTCATCCCTACTGTCATCCCTACTACCTTAGCCTTTTCAATTATTACCCTTTTCCACAGGGGAGCTCTGGTTACCTCACCGCTAGTTAGACAAGCTTACTATATTTCAAATGAGGATTATACATATTTAAGTGGTAAACAACTTTAATCCACTTTAACATATGTAAGATTCAACATTTCAGAGGTGCGCGACAAACGTGCCGTAGAATCGTGCGGAATTCGTGATGAATGTAATTTTGATTCACATACAGCGACTATCAATTAGGATTGACTCACCAGCACGCGCTCACTCTCGCATGGGAAGCCGAATGGTAATGACAGCCCACCACCATTTAGAAAATCACTTCCAAACTTGTTGGACATTTCCCCACATGAGAGAAACAGAGCATCTATGCGCCAAGCTGGCAGGAAGCGCCTTAATTTGCGTAAAAAAAAACCGCTTGAAGGTTTCCAGAGCTCCAGATTCCAGATTTGTATACATACTCTATATAATAATAATAATAATAATAATAATAATAATAATAATAATAATAATAATAATAAATAATAATAATACATTTTATTTCAAAGGCGCCTTTCTTGGCACTCAATGACACCGTACAGATACACATAAAAGAAACAACAATAAAATACAGAATAAAATAGGAACAATTAAAACAATTAAAAAGAGACAGAGCAATTGGTATTTATATGGAATAGGCAGTTTTGAACAGGTGTGTTTTGAGTTGTGATTTGAAGTGAGGGAGTGAATCAATGTTTCTGAGTTGGGGTGGCAATGAATTCCAGAGACGGGGAGCAGAGCGGCTGAATGCTCTGCTCCCCATGGTGGTGAGACGGGCGGAGGGGACAGACAGATGTATATGTGTATATATGTGTGTGTATATATGTGTGTGTGTGTGTGTGTGTGTGTATATATATATGTGTGTGTATTGGGGCTTACAACGTTTGTTGAGCTTTATCTATATATATAAAAAAAAAAAAAAAAACCTTCACGTAATAGACTCGTTGGCTCAAGGCGGAACCTGATATGGAGAGAGTAGGCAAAACACGGTACGCAAAAGTCTGAGCTCCCAAAAATGGCTGGAGTGTTTGAGGTGGAGGTTGATGGTGTAGAACACGACCATGGATTGGGACATCACAATGAACCAAACCAGGTTAGGTGGCACAGGGTGCACGTATTTTCATGGCTAGTTAAACGAGAATGTTAACATATGTGATGCTGTCAAATGGAGCTGTGTAGATCTTGCCGGCAGTCCACACAGGCTAAGCCTGAGCTAGCTATCATTAGCAGCTAGCGACTGTTTTTACCATCTGTTTTCTAGTGACAGTTGTACGATGTCTTCGTGTGGTAGATTAGGCAATACATACAACCTGTTTTATTAAATTGTGTACTTTATAACTATGCAAGACATGGCGATAACTTCTAAAAAACGAGACAACTAATGAGAAGTGGATTGGCCAGTTGTCCACCAGAGCTAGTCGACTTAGCTCTTCAATCGAGTTACGCTTAGCACCTTATGAGAGAAGGGGATTTACTTCTCTTTCTTTAGAAACAAATTTAGTCTCCCTAGCGTACCAATCATTTGATAAAAACGATAGTGTCTTTCAAAAATGGTCACATACAATTTGCACAAATATGTATTTTTATTTATTTATTCGAGTGACGTGACAATTTGCAGTTCAAAGGTCATGGGTTTCCATGTCCATAGACAAAAGGTCCATTTGAAACAAGTCTTTATATTCAAAACAATGAAATATGACACATTATAGTGGTATGTAGCTTTATCCACCGCCATTCTTTAAAGTGAAATCTATCATGTGAGGTATGCTTATTTTACTAGTATTGCTGACTGAGTGTTCCTGCCTATTAATTATTTCTGCTTTGTGTTTGGGTGATCAGGTTGACCTCTCCAAGCTTTCACCAGAAGATAAGTGGAGGTCAGTCAAGTTAGATTAACTGTCTGTTTGTCACGATGCAATCTGAAATACCTGATTAAAAGTAATTGAAAACGATCTATGTTTGCTTCTATTTAAAATTGCTGTTAAGGACTCGTGTTGCAGAAATTGATTTCATATCTTTGGTTTGAAGGATAAGGGGATTTGGCCTTTGTTGGCACAATAAGGCAATACAGAAGAAATTGCAACAAATGGCTTTGCAATGAAAACTACAAGAATGGCAATAGCACACATTATTCTGAAGTCCTACTCTGCAATGAAAGCTTAAGTCTCCATTGATTTATGTCCTGTTGTGTTGATTAATTGCCCTCAGAAAGTGGCATATCAGCCATTGGGCTTTTTCTTTGGCTGTGTTTATGTCATTGCTATACAGTGCATTCAGAATTGGTGTGTGCAGGTGTCCATCTTAATGCTGTCCCCTGCATTCAGTAATAAGTTTCAACTGTCTAAGCAAACTCAGACACCCAATTCCCCCTGAGAATGACTTGGGTCACTGAGGAACATCTGACTGAGTGCCCACTGTAGGCACCATGGCACAACCTGTCCAGCCCCTAAGATCATGACAAGTTACATGGCTTATATTCAAAGAGTCAAATTACTGTAGTTATTGCAGTTAGATTCCTTTTTGTAAAAGGTACTATAGGCCAGTTACAATGAAAATGAAAAATCGCATATTCCATTACGTGTCCATTGAGCAGGAGAAGAGGTCGCTTTACTGAACACATTACACAACTATACGTGTTATAAGTAAAGAAGGTCACACACTACAAGCTATGTTACAAGGACAAATCCCAGACTACTCTGGTCTCAAAACGGTGTTTTGTCTGTGCAAACACCAGGGGAGTCACACTCCCAAAGTCGCCTCCTCCAACCCCTTTTTTTCCCTCTCGCCCATGTCTTGCACTCTGATTGGCCCTAGGTTGTAACCGCAGCAGTGCCGGTCTCCACACCTTTCACAGTACATGATTTGGGCTCCATAACAGGTCAAAGGTCCGAATGTTTGGACTGCTAGATATCACTCGAGGCTCTGCGACACATCGGCGAGCCTCTCTGATCACGTCCGTGAGCAGTTCACACTACACAATCATAGCTCACAGGAGTGCACTAGGATATCCCTCAGAGCTGGGGCTTCGTCTACGATTTAAAAATTGCCTCGGTGATTGGAAATCAGGCTAAAACCGTGTAGCCTTAAGTTTACTATAAGTACGGTTAACATAGCTTATAACCTTCCAGCCAATGTTGGCTACATTAACCTATAGGACTGAAATTGGATGCTGTCGCGCAATCAACAGCACATTGATGTAAAGCTCTGTTAATGACTTGGATTTGCTTTCGTAAAGCCCCTTTCACACGTAGTTCCCTGTTAATTGCTGGGATAACCTTTCAGGCACCGCTAGTGACTTCCACTATTCCCACATGCAGCCACGTTCTGGAACATTGCAGTCTTGCGCCCTTTCACACATGGCATCGCATTGTTGGAGTCGACGGGCCTGGGGACAGTCCAGCAGGGGGCGGTAATGCAACGGGTGAATGCAAGCCGCCATAAAACTCCCATTCAATTCTTAAAACACAAACCCTGCTACATCTTAAACGAAGGGGCTTGATTTTAAACAAAAATAAGCAGTTTTGATATCGTTATCAAATCACCTGAAAAGCATCGGCACGTTATGATAAGCAGTTGCTCATTTAGATACGTCATCCGTGGAGTCTTGTGATTGGTTCACTCGCTCCACGTTAAAGCGTTAGATGGACGTTGTCCTTTACGTGCCTCTCCCGGCAATGCTACTGCTTTCATTCACAACGACACAGCCACAACGGTCTGAGCAGGGAAAACGCTGGTGCACATCTCCCAGAATACGGTTCCCTGTTCCCAATCACGTGTGACCCCTTGCAGGAAATGTTCAGGAACATTGCAGGGGCAGACTGTGTGAAAGGGGCCTGAACTGAAGAAATGTGAACCGCGCATGTGCAAGTGGCTTCGAGGTAACGCTAAGCTGCCACCCAAGTAGGCTCTATTGACTTTGAGTCATTCCACATGGTTTACCGTGAGGGCGCCTCTACCGAGCTTGATGGTCGAGATAGCTGTGGTGCTGAAGTTCCTGTGGACTGTTAACCTGACTGTATGTGTGCGTGTCTTTCTGCAGGGTGGAGCATGCGAGGATGCATGCCAAACACAAGGGCCATGAGGCCATGCACGCCGAGATGGTGCTCATTCTGATCGTCACCCTCGTCGTCGCGCAGCTAGTGCTCGTCCAATGGAAACAGAGGCACTCAAAGTCATACAATGTAAACACGCACACACGCACACACACACACACACACACACACACACACACACACACACACACACACACACACACACACACACACACACACACACACACACACACACACACACACACAGTTATTCCTGAGATGGAAGTATTATGGGTATTATTATTATTAATTATTATGTATCAATGGTACATGTTTAAGTTATTATATATCTGCCAACTGCTAAGCCATTTGCGAAAGTACAACATTTAGCATAGGCAATCTTTTGGACCACGGTACATTCATGTGTTAATAGCATATTTTGTGTTTTTTTTTTTTCTTCTGCGTCATTTGAAACATTCAACTTAAGTGTATTCAAGTAACTGCCACATATACGTGAACCCTCAGACGCCAGGAAACGACCCCGACCGCGTTCTCACGGTCCACCGCGTCTCGAGTCGCTTGTCTCGCTCGCCTGTCCCCGACCGACGGCCCCCTCGAAAAAAAACACCGCCGCCGCCGCCGTCTCCCCTAACGCCTGCCCTCTCTGCGTCCTCCACAGCTGGTGACGCTGTTCCAGATGTGGGTGGTGCCGCTGTACTTCACCACCAAGCTCCACTGGTGGAGATTTCTCACCACGTGGTTCATATTCTCCGTGGTCACGGCGTACGTCTCGTTCCGCGCCACCCGCAAGCCCCTTGACTGTACGACGCCCAGGTACCTCCCCATGCCCCCCCCCCCATACATACACATTGTCTTACATACACATTGTCTTACATACACATTGTCATGGCGTTTAACTATCGGCCTGTTTCTTTATTCGCCAGGCTGGTCTATAAGTGGTTCCTGCTGCTGTATAAGATCAGCTACGCTACGGGAATAGTTGGCTACACTGTCGTCATGTTTACCCTGTTCGGTATAAACTTGATCTTCAGGTATGTAATGTCAGCACGCACGCACGCACACACACACACACACTTTTTCATTCATGATTTTAGGTGCATTGCTAACTGCGTATTATGACATACTTTTATTAAATAGCAGATATTTTGGGTGAAATATAGTAACTTATTTAACCTAGACCATAGTTGAACCTTTAATGCATGTTTTTATTATTATTATTATTATTATTATTATTATTAATAATAATATTCATGGTAAATCCGAATCCTCAGTTTAGCATCCTTGCACACTCTTTGTAGACTGAAGTGCACTCAGATTACAAACCAATGCCCATGGATTGCTAACATGTGCCCACATGTTATTATTACTGAACCATACTCACAGAATACTGAACAGTGATCTCTGATTACGGGCTCTGTAAACCTGTGGTGCCATCACCCCATAGGAGGCGATGGAGAGATTACCGTGGCCATCAGAAACCCTATGGCAATGTTGCCCTCTAGTGGAGCATGGCCATCACAAGAATTTCACTTCCTTGGCTAGCCTACAACAGTTTAGTTCACATTTACTTAAGCCTATATTCAACTCAAATGTATTTATATAGCACCAATTCATAACAGAAGTTATCTCAAGACACTTTACATTTAGAGCAGGTCTAGACCGAAACTCTTGAATGTTATTTACAGAGACCCAACAGATTCCCAACATGAGAACATGAGACATGAGAAGAAAGAGAAAATGAAAGAAACTTCTTCAGTCACTTGACTAAGCAGTGCTGTGAATCACTTACGCACTGCAGGGCTAAATTGAGCATTCCCAAAGGTGGACTTCTGCCAAGTTTATAAATAGCGATGACGTCACTGTACTCACAAAAATTTAATTCAAACCCAGCCATTCTTAAATATCCACTCCGAGGGATTGCCTCCAACAGCATAGCAGTGATTGTGTTGATCTCTAAATGAATTTCTTTTCTGTTCAGAATAAAGCCAGAAGATGCAATGGACTTCGGTGTGTCACTGCTCTTCTACGGGCTGTACTATGGGGTTTTGGGAAGAGACTTTGCCGAAATGTGTGCAGACTTCATGGCTGCAACAGTTGGGGTGAGAAGACTGAGTGTTGAGCCAGTTTATGAGATCACTCCACCCGGTGGACGCATGTACACAACACAGGAAGTGAGGCTGACCAGTTGTGGAGTCTGGTGACATCTTTATAATTAGACACACATGTCTTGACAGGTCAGAAAGATGTCACCGGTACACTTGATCAACCTGTTTCTGCGTTTCGTTTCATGTGCTTTATCATATTTTCATTAGGTTACAGATTTCATACATTTCAACTGTTTTTTTTTTTTTTTTTTAAATTTTTTTTTTTTTACTATTTTATACTGCATAACAACGCATGGTGTGCTATAGTTTATTGTCGTAAATAGTTACGTTAATGACCATAAAGACAACCGAAGGAACCCAACACACCCCCACACATAGTCATTGTTGATTTTACCCTCCCCGCCCGGCCGCACCTTCACAGATTATTATTTATTATTATTTTTATTATTTATTTATTTTGGCAGGCGATGTGGTCTTGTACATTGTAATGGTTCTTAACCCAGAGTTCACCACTGTTGTTTCCACCTTCCAGTACTACAGTGCATCGGGGATGCCCACCAAGCATCTCTCGGACAACATCTGCGCGGTGTGCGGTCAGCAAATCCTGGTGGACGTCAGCGAGGAGGGCATCATTGAGAACACATACAGATTGTCCTGCAACCATGTGTATCCTCCCATCTAAACTGACCGGTACACCCTGTGTAAAGGTCATTGTACGCACATTTTTTTAAGATATCAGCGTTTTACAGGAACCCAACTTCCTTCTTGCTTCTAGCTTCCTGTAAAATAGCGTCATGCATGTTGGTTGAATTGACTCATCGGGTCATGGGATACATGAAAAGAAACATTAATTTTAATCTTGGGTCATTAGCTGGCCGACCTCAACAGAAGTGGAATCCTGTTTGTTTATGTAACAGTTGACCTTTTGCGGCTGGATATCACTCTTAACCTACTCTTCAGATTCCATGAGTTCTGCATAAGAGGCTGGTGCATTGTGGGAAAGAAGCAGACTTGCCCATACTGTAAAGAGAAGGTGGACCTGAAGAGGATGTTCAGCAACCCGTATCCTTTGTTTGTTTCACAATCCATGCAAAAATATGTGCTGCATATTGTCATACTGCATCAAGACATGGCTTGGAGACAGCTGAGGCTCGTCTTCACCCCCGCCGTTACCACACCTGCCACTTTCAACACCTTGTATGTCTGTTAATAATCACCGAAGTGATGAATGTGCTGGGATCTGCACAATTAAAAATGATTGATCCGTACAATATGAGATCATTCAGATTTTGAGTCACTTGCGGGCCAAGATATAAGATTAGATGCATTTGAACCACACAAATGCTGTATACCTTTTTATTTGTTTATTCAAAGCAATATATCTGCTTTCAGGTTTGTTCCCCTAGCAACAATGGAGGGGAACAATGCTTCGTCATTTACTCTCCACAGGCCCACAGAAAGTCCCAGTTAGGAATGGACATCTCCTTTTCTGAAGGCTTACAGAGACATGTCTAAATATGGTTTGTCTTTGATTACTTGGTTGGTCGCATGTGACTATTTGGTTTTCACCTCAGAGGTGTTTCACAGGTTCCTTTTTGTGGCTCCAACTAAATACAAGGTACCCATGGCAACCAATGTGTCCAGATACTGAACAAAACTTTCCAGAACTGCACTGACGCATTGTGTACAGCAGCCCGTTGCCACTCAACCATGTCAACGTGGAGTCCTATTTCCTAGTTCTAATTATATGTTGGAGGCAAAGGCAAGACAGTTGGGGTGCTTGACTCTTAACCTGAGAGATACGAGGTTCAACACCCCGTGTCCAAAGTAAGCCTTGCTGTGCAGGTCATTAAAGGACATGGCTGATTTGTCTATGTTGAGGTGTTAGTCACACATGACATGTCACACATGATTATTGTTAACGTGTAGGAGAGGGTGTTTTTTATCAATTTTTTTACTGATGGGAACGCAGCCATGGCCTTCTGCGCTTACATGCTTCTGCACATGCCGAGAGGCGAGCAGTTGGAATTCTCGAACATTAAATGCCCTGGTCACTGGAGCACTGTGGTGAATTCTTGGGTAAAACAAAGATGGAGCTGTGGGAGCTGAATAGACGGCTCACCAGCTGCCCTATTCCAACCGGCTTACAGCGCCGGAGAGGGCGAGTTGACCAACAAAAACAGCTATTTTATACATCTCAACATGGACAACGTCAACACATTAACCTGGGGTGTTAACCAACCGACCCAATCCTTTAACCCCTACCTGCTTGTTGGTGACCTGTATCTGAATTCGAGTCGCATTGATAAAGGCATCTGCTAAATCAGTAAATAGTATAGTCATGGGAAATGCGCAAGTACATGTTTATTTCTTAACTCACCTCTAAGCTGGGAGAGACCGCACGTGATGTATGGACAGCTTCTGGACTGGCTTCGGTACCTCGTCGCCTGGCAACCGGTTATAATAGGACTTGTCCAAGGAATCAACTATATCCTTGGCCTTGAGTGATTTTTATTTGTATTTTTTTTTTTTTTGGGGGGGGGGGGGGTGGCAAGATGGACACACCTGTTGAGACAAAGAAGACGAAGACGAAGACGCACTGGCTCGCTGGAACCGGCAGCCGACCGATGAACTCAAACAAGATTTTCACTGTGTCTAGATATGTACCTTTTTGTATGTATTTATAGGCACAACATATCTGTATTTACGCTTTATTTGAATTTGACTGGTAACATGAATTTCGACGTCTGGGATCATTGGACATGTTTTTTGGACACACCGCACATCAACACTCTGGAATGGTCATTGGTATTTCACGGCCTTGTGCAGGGCCGCGTGTTTTTAATGGAGAGGTGCTTTTCCCACACCAAATGTATGTCTTAAGTACTGTTAATGCATTGGGTTTCCACAATAAATACTAAATGGATCTTACTGGATATAGGTTTAATTCCCCCCTTTTACTCAACTATGCCTAACTCTATTAACCCCCAAAAAGCAAAATTCAACTACCACACATTTTCTGATATTGTGAATATCGCTTATCTTGTACTTGGATACTTCAATTTAGAGTGAGGTGACAAGACGTCCCCTTTTTGTGCTCAATTATCATTTGTGTAGTAGCAGGTTGGCCTAGTTCTCTGCTGTCACATTTGGGACTTCAGAATCTAATTTGACTTTCCAAATGAATTGAAGAGGATGAGGAAAACGTAACACTCCCTCTCTTCTCTCCTATACTGTTGTCGTTCAGCCTTTTACTTTTTGTGTCACCATTGCCATATCCCCTATGTAGTTAATGTTAATTATTGGATTGGAGGAAGATATTGTAAAAAAAGAAAATAAACAATTGTCATTTGACATAGCTGTCAGACATTATGCAGAGTGCCAGTCTTAGGTTATTATGTATTTTATATTTTGCACTGCGTTCTGTTCGCTGTTCTGTCCTGAGGGTTCTGGCGCGATGTGGCCCCACCGGTACTTTCCGTGGTCTGAATTGACCGCGCCACTTACTGCCAATTCTCTGAAAAGGACGCACTTCCCATTGTGATCCGCCCTTCTGCCGGCACAGTAGAATACTGTATTCAATAAGAATTGGAAGGATGGTGGATTGACATGTAAACTTATTTGTCTATTCAGTTGTCACTTTTGTTTTCATGACTATTTGTTAATAAATGTCACCCGGTGTACACATTTATCAAATCGTGTATTTTGTCTAACGACACTACATAAGCCAATGAGACAATTAATGGGGAGAAAGTCTCCGAAAAATAGTCAATGACTTTTAGACTTTTAGAAAAATCTACATCAATAATTTAATTTGTATGGAAATACCTTGGTATTGCTCACTGTCGGTTTGCATTGCGTGTAAAGCCTGGGCACACAAGGACTGCAACTGTGTGTTATACCCATTAAATATTTTTCTTGCATTATAATTTGTCGGATTCCCCTTTTTTGCCATGTAGCCTAGTGTTAACAAAGTGTATATTAACAAAAAAGAAAGTAATGGATAGTCACAACAACGTAATTTATAAATCTTTTACATTTTGTAGTAGGCTATCCATGCATATTTTAGACATGTTACAACCGTCCCAGGCATGTGACACAACCACCCCTGTACACTCGGTTTCACGGTTGTAACAGTGGAGTGACTATTTAAATACATTTAAATACATTTCGCAACCAGTAGGCCTACATAATATGCACTGGTTGCGAAATGTATTTAAATAGTCACTCCACTGAAATGAAATGCTTGTATGACATATCATTTCATACAACAACAGAACCATATCGTCGTAGTAGTGGACACTCCCTGAACTTGAGGCACGTGAGGTCACGTTTCGTTGTCTACGTAGCTGAACTTTCAGGGTAAAGGGAAGTAAATTGTGTATATATACATATATAAGGTAACCCGTTATGTATCAAAAAGGAACACCAAGACGAACATGACCATGACGCAAACTCATGTTCTCATAGGTAGTATTCTCTCTCTTGTATTTGACCTTTTCGTTTTTGGTAGCCTATTAGTCTTTAATTAACGTTTAGTCTTTCCCCCCCTCAGCTCTGCTGCTTTGCCTCCAGTTTTCTGATGCCTCACCTGGTGAGTTATTCAGGTGACTCCAATTCTAATCCCATTTAACCAAATTCTAACGTTTTCTGTCACATTTCCACAGAAAAACCTCCTCATATAATTGGTCCAGACCACGTCCACCTAACAGCTAAACTAGGTAATAATCTGCATGGGCTATGCAATGCGATCATCTCACTTCAAATAGGCCTATGTATATTTGTCTTTCACATTGATGTCCTGATATGAAATTAACATAAACATTTCAAATATAGTCTACGAAAATGTTTTTTTTCGCTTCTTTAGTGTTGTTGATGTTTATTCGACAGGAAGTGAGTTGGTTCTCGACTGCAAGGCGAGACCAAATTGTGAGAACGACGTGACCATGATCTACTGGCTGGTCAACGGCACCTTCCCCGAAGATCTGAACACTCCAAGAATATCAGAGACGGAGGAGTAAGTGCAATGTTTAATGGCTTTTATGTATAGGCCCACTACTAGTTTACTGTCTTCAAAGAAAAAGCTGGCCATTCTAATTAACTGTGGCCATATGTAGTCATATATGTTTAGTTAAATATGTATTGTGTTGAGGTTACCGTCTCAAAGAACACATAGGTTTCAGCTAGTGACAATTCCTATAATATAGGAATACGGAACAGAATGGGTAGTAGCTCCAATAATAAAGATGGACTTTGGTTGCAGATCATCTCTCGGTGATACAGTTCAGCGGGATCTGATGCTGAAAAACGTGACCACGGAGGATTTGAGATCTACTTTTGTTTGTGTGGTGATTAATCCTGAGGGGGTCGCCAAAAAGCACGTCTTTTTAGGAACACACTTGAAAAAAGCGACTAAAGTGAAATAGTTGTACCATTGTGTACCATTCAGTGCGTAAACGTGATATTTTAAATGTCGTTTCACAGCTGAAAATGGCTTGGATTGTAAAAGTATGATATAATCTGTGTAATTAAACAAAGTCTTCTCGTTATCCATTTGTTTTTCTAAAAGGTTCCAATACAAAATATTTTCTTTGGCACTATTATTTCTGTTCATCAAACATCTAAAATAAAATGAGTGCAACTCAACAAAAAATAAATATGAAATTGAATTTTGATTTATTGAATTAGTCAAATAATATTTGCAACCAACAGTTATATAAACAATAACTACAATAGTACAATAGCTTTGAAATTGGTAACCAAATTACAACTCATGCTGCTGTGTAGTCAATTGGATGCAGCTGGGGATATTTCTGCAGTCAGTTCATTAAGACAGTGCTGCAAGATGGCACTCGTGTTAGCATGATTGCGAGGGTTTTCACTCATCTTCTTCCTAATAAGGGCAGCAGTGTCCTGGACGACAGATGGCCAATTCTCTGTAGAGCTGATGAAAGGCTTGAGGAGCTCAACATTGCTCTTCAACGCCATGCCAAAGAGAAATCGCAGGAAAACGTTGAATCTCCCATCCTCACAGAGTAGGGTCCTGTCTAAATTGTCTGAGTACACCTTCAACAGTTCTCTGTTCCTAGAGCCCAGGGATAGCCTTTTCTTTAATGATGGGACACTCTTTCCCTGGCCCTTGAACTCTAGAAAAACGTACAGGGCAGCCATGTACTCCTGAACGGTGGAGTGAATGAAGGAGTGGACCGTGTCATTGTACATGACAAACTGTTTCACTGTAAACTGTGTGCACAAGCCACTTTTGACCACCGCCTCCTCAATGTCTACACCACCACCCGCCCTCCAGTGGTCCCTGGAGATCTTCACCTGCCCCTCCTCCAGCATGAGCCAAGCCATCTTCCCCAGGCTTAACAGGAATTCCCTCTGCTGGGGTGGGCTTCGAGCAGGAGCTCTGAAGCGTCGCTGGGACAGGAGCTCAAGGAGAAGCTGGGTGTAGATTGGGGTGATGCTTTGGTGCAAGTCCCCGAACGCCGCGCCCGTCTGCCCCGTGAACAAACGCTCCAACGCGCGGCTCAACACGGAGCAGAACAGTGGCAGGTGGCACATGATGTGGAGGGTCTTGCACGAGGTGACACAGGCCATCACCCGAGCTGCTTGCAACGGGTCCGTAAACCTCTTCTTGAAGTATTGCCCCTTTTGGGCGTCGGTAAACCCCTGCACCTCAATCACTTGATGCACCGCCTCTGACGGCAAGCCGTGTGCTCTCAAAGGTCGGGACGTGACCCAGAGCAGGCTGCTGTACATCAGGTTCCCTCTGAGGAGGTTGACCAACAACACGTGAAACGACGTGGCCTCCTTGAAGTCACACCAGACCTCGGTGGTTTGGAAGTCAAGCTTCTGGTTGTACTCGTCGAGGCCATCCAAGATAACCAGCACCTGCCCGTCGACTGTGCATATGTCCTTCAGCTTTTTGGTATCTGGGTAGAACTGGTACAGTAGGTCCTGCATGCTGATCGTCGATCCCTCAAGGGCCTTGAGCTCTCTGAAAGGCAGCGGGAAGAGGAAAGAGATGTGCTGGTGGGACCGCTCCTCAGCCCAGTCCAGGATGAACTTCTGCACTGCCATGGACTTTCCCGTTCCCGCCATGCCAATCATCAGAAGAGCCTTCACACATTTCTCCTCGATCAAATCGCTGCTGAAGATATCCTTGTGCGTAGTCGGTGATTCTAGTTTGTGATGGGAGCCCAATTGCCCGATGTTCCTGTATTCGTGCTGAACATTCGGTCCATTGTCCACCGCTGTTGTCATGTGGAGATCAGTGAATATGTTGTCAAAGGGCATCTTCTCTCCTCGTGTCCCCAAGTCTTTGTTGACGTCCCCGTATTTACTCTTCAGACTCTTTCTCAGCTCAAAACGAACTTCATCTACATAGAAGGGGTAAATAAGATGTTATGAGAAAATCCTGCAATTTTCATTTTCGTGTTCAATATGAAGGCATGACACATTTTGAATTATGAATAAGAAGGCATTTCAGAATTATTTAGATTGTAAGATAAGACATCACAAGTATAAAATGGGATGTGCATACTTTGAATGCATAACTCCTGGAGGTATTGAACAAGCTGCCCCTGCCCCATCTCATCCAGAAGGGCTTCAACTATCTGCAGAGAGCCCTGGAGGTTGAAATACTCAAGCAGTCTGTCCACTAGGTCCACCAGGTCCATGCTTTGGGGAGAAGCAATGAAGGCTAGTGGGTAATACTTCCACAGAGTTTCTTTGAAGTGTCTCAGATGCGCCTTTGGCATCTTCGTAAGTATTTTAGTGATAGCCTGGTGACAAAATGGACAAAATGTATTTTTGTATCATTTGTTGTACTTTTTTTTGTATGATTATATGCCAGACAGTGAAATGAATAGCCACCTTGAACGTAAAGCCCACGGTGATAGCTGGGTGTGCCGGTTCCTTCAAGTCTCTGAGAAACTTTGGTTTACTAGGAAGACCAGATACACGATGGCCTTCGCTTCTGATCCTGCACACAACGGCGTTAAAGGGTTAAATGCAAGATTTCATGTTAAAACATATCACATGTATGTAAGGTGTGGCTAAAGGTTGTCTTTACTTGCGTGTGGTCTTCTCACAGTCACTGTTGAAGGAGTAGCAGCTCGAGAAAGACCCGCTGGACTCCAGGTGAACTCTGAAGACACGCGTGTTCAATGCAATCATGACATCATGGTAAATGAACAGTAGCCCTTCAACTTGAATATGTCGCAAGCACACATGCAGTCGTGTGTATTGATGCGTGTTTATGCAATCGAAACATGCAATTGAAATATTTGTGCATAACAACCCTTCACTGTCTCGTTTTTTTGTTTTACCTTGTAAACGATTCATCTTGGTCATCCATTGAGTGCATTGCCTCATCGCTCTTCATAGAAGTATAACTCAGAACAGCAGGTTGGCACCGATCTCCAGGAAACCTTTGTTTATACAAATTCATTATTTTCAAGGAAAAGCGTCATTGGGCAACCACACCTTTGTGCAGTGATATTCATAAGTTCATAAGCTACATCTTTTTTTAGAAAGACAGGAATCTTGTAGAAAAGGACCAGTACAAACAGTTCACGTCCATATCATCAAAGCAAAATACTAATAAAAAGTGTTCCAACCATTATTCAAACCAATCCAACCAGTTATGCAACCCACACTTTTAAGCAGAGAAACGTAATACGCAAAGGACTCACCACCATGGTGAACCATCGCTGGGTGAATGCTCGTTCCCCAGATCCAGAGAAGGTCTTCTCTCAGGCACGTAGTAAAGGTCGTCATCATCATCATCATGTGTCTCCGCATTGAAATCCCCTCCTCGGTCAGACACGCCACCCCCAATGGAATGACTACTATCTGAATTCAAATTATCTAGTTCGTTCCCTTCCATAATTTTATTTGCCTGCGACTTGCAGTCAGTTCATGTTCAATGGCAGAGTGATTGAAATTTGTCTCCAGTGACAAAGACAGCCCTTGTTATTAACTTTGGCAGAACGATCAACTTGTATGATTAATTAGTACGCCATTGATATCTGCTAATACAAAATGAGAGCAATACATCGATGTCATCTATATTACATCATATATTTTTGGCAAATACGCTCGCGTAACAAACTACTCAAAAGGTGTCATCGATTTGAAAAACTAATCAACAATCATGTTCATGATCTCAATCGCACCATGGACTTCCTGGATTTCTTTTTCTTTGGACAGATAGTAGGCCAAATAAAGAACTTTAAGCTGCATATCGCCACCTATAGCAAGGAGTGTGCAATTCATGATTAACACCTACCTATTTTATTCTGCGGGATGTGGGCTGTGGGAATAGATATTTAGAATATATAGGCTCGGTGACGTCAATTAACCACATCTAGAAGTTATATATATATATATATTATATATATTTAGACATACATACAGTCAGACATACATTAAGAAAGAACAACTTTATTTATAAGCTGGACCGACTTAGATAGATATTGAGAATGATATAAGCATATTAATTATTATTTGTATACACATGAAGTACAATTTAACAAACAAGGTAAGAATATTAAAACTGTGGGTAAGATTTCTGTCATCTCATGGGCCTACTTCATCCTATTGTTGTTTTGTCCTATGTTGGAGGAACGTGCTCTTTGCACTTTACTCGCAACAAACATCACACGTTGTGTAACAGAATAGTATTGTGAATCGCATAGGCCTTACCTTAATTCACGCAACCGCGACAATCTACAACATAATCTACATGAAAAACAATTCTACATTAAGTTTATTATTATGTATTTAGGCTACTTCAATTGTCAAATTAGCATTATTATTAAAAAACACACACACACACACACACACACACACGCACACAAACACACACACACACACACACATCGTATTGACTGTAGCCTATGTGTGTAACCGTTAAACGTGCTTCTTAAAACGCATCTGTGTTGCTATTCATTTGCTGACAGGGAGCCAGACCTGTCGTTAAACAGTGTTTGTATGGCATCAGATCAGAGTTGGTGTTGTGGTGCGTGTGTGCATCCCTGCCTACTACTCCACCATCGTCTCCACTCCACTGCGCTTTGTGTGATGGCAGCGTGAGCAGCTACAAAGAGACAAAAAAAGGCGAGGGAAACAAAAGAAAGAACCAAGGGGGGTTGCGAGAAACATTCAGAAACACCAAATCGCGCTAACTACGAAGCACGAGTAGGCTATCCGTAGGCTGGAGCCCGTGTCTGTCTTTCGGGGAGCATCGTTGACAACGAATCAAAGCTTCCCAGACGCCAGCGAGAGGCAGTAGACTGCGCGGTCTCCTCCGCTGTGGACGGTCCTGTTGATGAATAGGGTCGCGCAGCAATAGCACACCACTTCCAACATCTCCGAGCCTGACGGGAATGACAAATAAAGGAGCCCTTTCAGCGGACAAACAAGAGCAGAGGAATGTGCAGAAATCCGTTGGGCTCATTTCAATCTCCCCCAAAACGACATTTTGGATCCTTTGGTGCTAACTAATTGCTTGTAAACACAGCCCCAGCACACCAGTATTTACTGCGAGTTGGGTTTTTTGGGGGTCTTCTTTTGTCAGGGGGGGAACAAACTTCTGCAATGGCACTGGTTATGGAACCTGTGAGCAAGTGGAGCTCGAGTCAAGTGGTTGACTGGATGAAAGGTAGGATCCTGCCCGATTTCATCAATTTTTTTCAATTTTAAGTATCGGTGTGTGATTACCTCATCAACTACATGCAATTTTAGCTGAAGACTTTTGATGCAAACGGGGAAACACCTGCTGATCCTCCCTTTTGTGTTCCCTGAAAGGATAGCCTATACGTTTTTGTTAATTGCGCCTTTTCAGATCTTCGTAAACCGTTCAGTGTTCATTCAATCAATATGTTGTGCTGCACTTGAGATGTGGGAATGTGTGAACTCGTAAAAAAAAACAAAAAAAAACGACGTTCCACCTTCCAATTGTTATATCGCCTCGTATCGGTGCAGATTTCGTATCAAACAATAGATTTACTGCCTTCTCAGTAAATGTAGGACAAAAACATATTGGAAGCCGCTTGTCAATTAAACTCTTCACTCAAAACGAGTATGCTGGCTTTCTGAAATGGATTAACTTCGAGCATTGGCTTTGAAACGACAAGGCTTTGAAAGCAGAATGCATGAAAAATGAAATGATAATACAATAATCTACAACAACTTTAGTAAAAAAGCACAAAAAAACACAACACAACAAGAATGATAACTACCAGCTGCAAATGTTTCATATTTAATGCACTGGACCAAATGTGTAAAACATCAGTTTAATGTAATATTAATGCAATTTTCTTCTTAATTCCAAACTTAATTTAGGCTTTACTATGTACATCAACATACAGCACACATTTATGTTAATCTCTACTCTTCCGTAAACCGTAAACTAGATTTCGAAGGACCACATCACAAAGCTATTGGTGTTCCCAACGACGGACTCTTGACACGGATAGGCCTACATGGCTGAAGGAAAGGGTTATAGCCAAACCATGTAAAGGAAGAAACATGTCTAGGATGTGATGTGTATTTATAAACCTCTGGCTAGCAAAGCCCCCAGAGCAGGCGTATTACATAAGATAAATGATAGCCGCACTATAATAGCCAACGTTAATTATTCATATTTGGAGCACAAGTCTTTGTGTGCTTGCAGTTATTCAACATGTCTATTTGCATGTCTGTAATACTGGGCATTGGTGATCCATAATAATGTGCTCCACTGGTAGAACAGGGTACATTGGCACTCATAACCTGTTATATGTGTCGATATGTATTGATGTTGCCTCAAAACATACCTACCATTAGTCCATTAGGGAACACGTTGTGTACATACATACAAAATCATCAAAGGTCAATCAGTAGGAGTTTGCATGCCACTGGGTTTACATATTTCATCATGTTGCACTTGACAGCTTCTATGCTGGCCATGTGTGAATGCAGCTGTTATTTATAAAAACCAAGATGATGCTAAACATGTATGTGGGCTGACTGTATGCATCTGCGACACGGGAGGCACGGGATTGGTGGCTGGATGAGAGGCCATGTTGTGACATCACAGAAGGCTCCTTCATGCTCCCGGTGTGATAAGTGGAGCAGAGACAATCCGTCCACAGAACTCAGTGACGGTCATTTAAAGTGATGGATAGAAAGGCACTGAGACGCACACAGAAAGAGGTGCTGAAGGGGTTTTGAATCTGGTCTCGCATCCATTCCTCTTCCCTTGCTTCACTCTTAGCTCTTCCGCTTTATTTGCATATGTCACCAGGGGCAACACAACCCACATGACCTATACCCACAATTCAATTCTCCAACCGATTCCGGATTTCCATGGCCACCAAGATTCCAATTCCTAGCAATTCCAAAAGCACAGGGTTTCAGTTTCCTAGTACAAATAGGCATGCGTGCATGCATGCTTTAATTTGTTGTGCACCTGGGTATATAATGTATTGTAAAAAAAATACAGAACTCAATATGGTACAAATATTGTCGTGAGATGTGTTTAGTCAGCGGTGTGTGCATGATTGCATTCGTAAGATAGTAAGAACACATAGATAAGTGGTTCATCATGTTTGTATTTCTTTTGCTCTCCTCCCCCTGTTTTTCATAGGTTAACAGAGCACTACCACTTTGGAAAATACATTTTTACAGTCCTACTCATGCAATGCACTTTCAAATAAAAAGCATGTTATCTAATATGAGGATGTAACAGCTCAATGTTTATAGGTCCTTCTGAGAGTGCCTGGGTCACACTGTGACCCCATTTGTGATGGAGAGATTACTTTGCACAGTTCATATATTAATGGGCATGTGACTCTTTAGGACACTTTCTTTTTATTAATATTGTTGAATAGTAACTTCAGTGCAATATATGCTTGATGCCTTCCTGGCATGATTGCTCATGTCATCATTGCTCATATTGAAATGAATAAAATGAATGCTTAAAATACTACAAAGTAAATGTAAGAAGGTTGAGCTGAGTGAGCCAAGTAATGCAAGTTATGTGTATGATTTATATTGTACTGATGATAGATATGAGTAATATGTAAGATGTGGTTGTAGTCAGTGGTTATCTTTGTTGGTGAGACTAAAACTGTTCTGAAAGGCACCATGCACTCTGGTCCTTGTTCTTATTTGTTGGTTTTGTCCCGTCGTCGAGGGGGAATCCCTGCCAAAACCCTGTGCTGGGGTTTCTATGGTAACGGCGGGAATTCTTCATTGACATAAGGAGTCTCAATTAACTTGGTAAAAAGGCAGATTAGTTAAGCCTTTACAATTGATAAGAACCATGAACATCCCGCAATTTAGTGGACAGCTGAACTCTAGCTGCATGCTTGATGAGTTTCAGGTCAAAATGCTCCCGAAGACTTAACCCTGTGTAAATAACCTATAGCTATAGGCCGTCTTGAGTACCATGTTGTGTTTGTTAAGGAGGTAAAAGGAAGGAACCAGTGGCGAGCCAAGAACATATAACTGCAGAGCCTTTGTGTTGTGAGTCTTTTGTTCATCTCATGTTCAGAGATTTGAGCGCAACCTTTTTTAATTAAAGCTAAAAACGTCCCCAGCAGCTTAGTCATGACTGAAATAGGTCATCTGGTGGAGCGAGGTCCAAATGACCAAGGCTCTCCGCCTCTCTCTCACCTCATGAGTCCATTCTGAAGTGGATTTTAGTGGGCTAAGTGTGTCCTTGTGTTGACTTGGTACAGACATTTATTGCAAATAATAAGACACTAATGTGCAATCTTCTAGGGTGAAGATTTAAACCCTGAAGATTACACACAATCATTTGGAGGGCGATATTGTAGACTTTGAAATTGTATATAACAATTTCATTCAACAAACTGAACCTCCCAGGAAATTACAAGTATACAATGTCAGTATGACCTGGCCGTCAGAAGAATGCTCTGGAATTAACAAATTCACATCCATAGCAGGAATATCGTTTACACTCAAAATACAGTTTATTGAGTGTACCGTTGACAAAATGGTTACGCTGTTTCAACTGGATGGAAGATGCATGGATATTTACCCTTTAGTTGGTGAACTACAGTTTGTGCTATGACTATAGCTAGTGAAGTAAGAACTGACCATAGGCCTAATGTGTTTCAGCTTTTGAAAAGGGACGCCATTAACAAATGAATAGAAATGTTTGGGTTATTATAAATAAAGAAAATCTGAATCTTTTAGAACTACCTTGAATGAAATGCGCCATAAGAACCGTCATTGAAACTGCTTAGCAGTCAGGGAATCTGGCAAAAGTCTGCATCATGACTCATTGATTCAACCGTCCCGCAGGCCTGGACGACTGCTTGCAGCAGTACACCCAGACGTTTGAGAGGGAGAAGGTCGGGGGTGATCAGCTCCTCCGAATCACCCACCAGGAGCTGGAGGACCTGGGCGTGTCCCGCATCGGCCACCAGGAGCTCATACTGGAGGCTGTGGACCTGCTCTGCGCCCTGGTGAGTCCCAGACACCCTCCGCCTACTCCTGCTGGCTCCCGGTCGTCCCTCCCTGTGATTGGTTGGTTCAAACCTGCCCACAGAGGCGTCCCTAGAACCTGAGCCCGCGTGGGAATTGTATTAGAGAACCATGCAGAGGATTCATCCATGCAGGACGGGCTGGTGTTTTTAATGTCACAACTATCTGTAGATTGAAATCAGATAACCTCCCCCCAGGCCGTGGAGGAAAGGGAAGATGACTTGTCGGAGAGGCGCTAAAAAACAGAACATTAGCAACGAGTTAGAATGAATACAAATGAATAAAAACTAAAATACCGCCGTGATAAAAGAAAATGCAATAAATAAAACAATGAAAATACAATAAAAATCCTAAAATAATGAAAGATTAATCTGATTAATCAGAATGATCTTATAGCAGATTCTGACAGGGCTTCTCTAAGATTACTTTTGATTGCAAAATTAATTGGGTCTTCCTGTAGTTTGTAGAAATGTTTCTTCTAAAGTGAACTTTAATAAGACTGCAGTCAGAAATCATTTCAAATCCCTACTGTGAGTTGTAGCTACAGCAGTGTATTGGCCTGCATACTGATAGGGATTCAGTACAAAACAAAGAATTGAGCAGTAAGCTCACTGATATATTGCAATTTTTAGGACATGTCTGTAAAAACAACGTGTATGTTGTGCTGCATTACAACACAACACAGCCATACTTTTCCAACCTATGGACGACATAAACTTTCCTATGTATCCATGTGTTAGATATACATTTCTATTTTTGCAAATCAACAAAACATTTTTTCAATATTTTAATCATCATTTTTTTACTTGTAATACAAAAATTGTGTCTAACTCTATGTAGACCTACCAATATATTCATGTTAATTGTTAATATATTCACATAATATATCGCTCTTTATTCTCGATTCATCATTGACGTTATGTCCCTTCAGGACTGAGGTGGTCAGAAGTCACCAAATTTCACCATTCTTTTCGTCTTAATTGTTGTTTCTACCATTATTTGTGCTACGAATATCTTCCCATCATGTAAGCCAGACTCCTCCATGATATTTCGTATCGATCCTTGCATGGCGATACAGTGCATGATCCCATGTTGTGAGTGTGCAGAAGATTAAGTGTCACCTCAAAGATTAATTTTAGACCCGCTGGCACCCGCATCTCCTCCCTGCCCTAGGACGTGGATCCAGGCGATGCAGTAAATAAGCACAGCGAGCAAACACAGGGGAAGGGTGGGGGTGGGTGGGTGAGGGGGGGGGGGGGGGGGGGGGGGGGGGGTGGGGGGGGGGTGTGTGTGTGTTGTGTGTATGTTTGTGTGTGTGTGTGTGTT
>OMKI01037286.1:0-19240 GCA_900302315.1 Phycis blennoides
TATGTAGCCAATTTCATTGTTAAATTAATTCAATTCAGAAGTCTCTAAACATTAGATGACATTTCAATTCTGATGCAGCCATCCTTTTACATTTCAGGCTTCCCTCTTCATATGCCAAGTCTGAAGATCTACATATCTCATCATGAGTAATGAAAATACGTTAAGTACAAGACGAGGAATAGATTGGGCATTGTGTTGCTTGTGTCAACAGAAATCAAACAAAGATTTGCGATGTCCATATAAAATGGAGCGTTATCTCAAAGCATATCAAACCCTTGAACAAGATTTAATAGCATTTGCTGAAGCTAATATCCCATTGCCTCTCGGAGTGACATTGGAAAGATTAAATGATGGATCAGGGATAGCCGGCACCTTGGAAAAAAATCAAGCTAAATATCAAGGACACTTCCGGTCTCATAATTTGCAGCGAGCCAGAAACAAGAGAGCAAGAGAGGAGTCAACCAGTGAAGTGACTACTTTCAGTCCCAAAAAAACCAGGTCGAGTTTTAATGCATGCGAGTCCTCGAACGCTGGACTGTACTCATGTATAGTAAGAACTGCAGTGTCAAGTCATTCAATGAAGCCCGGAAGCTTCTTTTTACTCATGGCCTTAAATCCCTGGATTTAATCCCCCCAACCAAGCATGCTTTATTCCAGCATGGGAAGCGTGCCCTGCACACTGCAGCTTTTGTCTGGAAGCAATCCCTGTCCAAAACTCCAGAGATTCCCAATCCCAGTGAGTGGGGTTGGGAATGGAATGACAGAATCAAGGTCTGGGTGCCGTATTGGACAGACCTGGAAGATGTCAGCAAGGGATGTTCACTCCTCCTCAACTGTGGCTGTGTGGTTGCCTGTAAGGGCAACTGTAAATGCCACCGAGCTGGACTTCGCTGTACTACATTGTGCAAGTGTGAGGGAGGCTGTACGAATAATGATGAAGAGTGAGGCGAGGGTCTAGAGGAAGGAAGAGGGTTCAAGGAAGACAAGGGCAAAGGGGAGGGCCTCAGCCACAACAGAAACCTTTAAATACATATATAATGTTTAAGTATGTATTGTTCATTGTGTTAATTCACAAAAATTTTATATTGATCCTTCACATGTTGAAAAGCCAAATATAACTTCACTGTGGCTTAGTTCTGAAATTGTGATCTAAATCCTCAACAATGGTCCTTTTGGTCACCACATGTGCTTTCTGACACAATAGTGCTAGTGACCTCTCCAATCAAAAAAGAAAAGCATACCTTGGAGGTAAAAAATATGGCTCTAGTGCCCTGACTAATATTTAAATGTGACTTTTTCAGAGATATTGACAGTTTATTTGAGCTAAATAGGACTGATAATACATTTAACATAGAAATGGACTTAAAATAGTAAGATTATATCAGAATTGGATTCCTTTTATCAAACAAAGCAGAAAAAATACATTATACAACAATTTAAGACTAAAGGAAGCTGAGATATAACTTTTCTCTTTTCAGCGGGGGCCATTTTGGATTTTTATGTATATTGTATATGTATGTATGTATATTACCGGCCACTAGGGGGCTGCCCCAACTTGCATCCACGGATTTTTAAAAACCTTAGGCCCATACCTAACACCCTGCCAAAAATCAAAAACTTTTCCAGAAGTGCACAATTTTTATGAATTCCCCCCTGACTACAATGAATGTCTACGATATTTTGGGCATTTTCACAATCATTGTTGTGCAATCTTGTGGCTAAGCTGTATGCTGGTTTGATTTATAGGTACCTCCTCACTGGAATAGATGCATAAACAGACACACACTCCCTAATTCTGTTATTTGAGTTGACTCACAAACCTCAATATCCCGTTTATACTCACACTCTCATATTATATTCACATCAGCTAGTGTTAATTGAGTCGGGGGTAGAATGACCATGAATAATTATCCTTTCATAATTTGTCATATCATAAGGCTGTAATTTGCATTATGGTGACCAATTTCATCAGCTATTCGTTTTACATGGAGTTGAATGTTGACTGAATACATATTTAAAGTACACAGTGAACAAAGTATGTTATTAAGAATCTAACCTTATCTTCTTCCTGGCCAGGGTATGACGTGATTGAGTGGAAGGACTCCCTGGTAAGACTGGGACAAACCACAACTTACTTCAACACTAACGCTAAGAGTCCATACTGCAGTAAGTCATCAAAATCGCTTCATATGCACATATATTATATAGCAACATATTAATACTTTTCCTCCTTTCATCCGCATTTGTTTGTTTTTAAAGCGTTTTACATACATACACCTTAACCTGGTGATAGCCAGTCCACATGTGAGTGAGTGAGTGAGTAAAGACTTTGCAGGCTACATAGCTCGTATTTTGTGGCATTGGATTCGGGGCTGTTACTGCTGCTTCAAGTAGGTTGAATTAAAGGACTCATTAGAATCCTTTGAAACCAAGAGAGGATGCTCTAACGGCCTCTAACGTCCTCAGAAACCAACTACTGGCTGGACATTGTGACCTGGAACCAGGAGGTGCAGTGGGGCTACGTCACCGTCACACTCTACAGCAAAAATGAGTCCGCTAAGGCCACGATCGACCAGTATGTTTTAAACAGAATTGTTGTGCCCTGAACCTTTCGATGCTGTACTGACCTTTTCCCTAGACGTTACTGTTCTACCCTGACCCTCAGCCTAAACTTTAACTTTCTCCCCTTGCCCTAACCCTAAACCTCCTAAACATAACTGTCCTGCCATAGCCCTACCCTAACATCCCTAACCTTAACATAACCTTTCTGTACTAAACCTAACCCTAGGCACCCTAAACATAACCTTTCTGCACTAAACCTAACCCTAGGCACCCTAAACATAACCTTTCTGCACTACCAGGCACCCTAAACATAACCTTTCTGCACTAAACCTAACCTTTCTGCACTAAGCTTAACCCCAGGCACCATTACCCAAGTCACCTTAACCGAGAACCTCATCTTCTTGGGGCATCTTCCGGTCATAAGCCTCAGCATTACCCTTCCGTCCTTAATACTCATCACCACTGTTCAAAGACATTCTTACGTGACTCATTTCTGACCCTTTCCATTGTTCCGGGCGTTAGCAAGAAGCTGAAGTTGGAGAAGTACACCGCGACGCGGCTGTTGGCCCAGTTCGACAGAGACATAGAGGCGGTGGACAAGATGTCACTCTCTTTCTCCTCCGCCATTGTTTTCGGGCCGAAGCACAAACTACGGGTTCTCCAGCTGCGCCTTCAACACCTCGAGGGCCCCAGCAGGTGGGCCGTCGGTGGTCTTTGTGTCCCGTCAAAGAGTTTACACATTGCAAATTGAAGGGAAAAAAACGAACTAAAATCTTTTGGGCCAAGCGCCCAACCTTTCTGTTGTGCTTTCAGTTGGCAATGCATTTATAAGGAAGGAATTGCAGCATTTTG
Organism: Phycis blennoides; assembly: GCA_900302315.1. Taxonomy (NCBI): domain Eukaryota; kingdom Metazoa; phylum Chordata; class Actinopteri; order Gadiformes; family Phycidae; genus Phycis; species Phycis blennoides. The sequence continues at coordinate 3,415 of OMKI01037286.1, forward strand.
TAGTGAAATCTCACTCCCCCCCCCCTTCTCTCTCCCATCTCCAAATATCAAGGCCTCTTTGCCGCTACGACCTTCTGCTGAAGGAGAAGGAAGAGATCACGTTCAAACCTATTCCCTGTGAGGAGTCCAACTTCTGAGGCCCGGTTGGATTCCACAAGGTTACGGGCCCTTGGAAACACTTGAGGGCCCACTGGTTAGGGCTCAGCTCACCAGCTAACCGCCTAAAACAGTGTGCACTAATAGCCAACTGAATACTTACATTGGCATTTAAAGGACAACACACACACCACCACCACACACAATGACCTCAGTATATATAGTTTGGATCAAGTAGAGCAAACATGTTCATTAGAGTTCTGGGTCTGAGAGGCCCTTTCAGATAGACAGTGAAGATAGTAGAATATATTCAGTACATCTAGCAACACTGAATGTCTCTCTGTAGACAGTCGCTGCTACTACACTAGAAGTAAGTTAACTAAATCATGTCCAACATGAAGGTTGATTTCAATTGACATCTACAGTATTTCTCGCTGACTGATATTTATTTTATGTTTAGTTTTACAGTGACTAAACAACCTTTTTTTTTTTTTACCATGAAAGATCCATGTAATTTATTTTTTCAGAGATACACAAGAATTTTGATCATGTCTTTTCCTCTTTGGAAAAAAGTTGAGATGATTTAAAGTTCTGTATTAAAATACTTTATCTAATATTGTTGTTGTTGCATGGATTTCTTTATCTTAAACATTGCAAACATATTCTTTTAATTGAGTGGTTATATATTCATATTCCTTATACATAGCATATTCCATGGGCTGTCATGTTTTAAAAGGTTTCAGGCGTCCGAGCAGTGGACTGGTAATCCATCGTGCTCTGTCCTGCACGCAGGTTCAAATCCCATCTTTTTTCATATCTTGCCAAATTTCCCGACATGGATAAATTAAGTTTGTCATATGATATGTCTTATTAACAATATTGGCAAAATCATCATCATACCAAATAAAAGTGGCCAATATTTGTATTTTCATAAATCATACTTCTATATGGCTTGGATATTATAATTTATGTACATTTTTACAGATATTTATTAAACAAGAATACAATCTCCAACGTATATTTCCAACAGGTTCTGGATATTTTGGTTTAAAATGTATTCCCCTTTCTCAGTTACTTCGATGCAAAGTATTTCTGGTTCAGAGGAGACCTGACCAACGTTATTTATGATCCAGAACTTTTGACATTTGTTTCTTCATGCGCTGTAACTCCATCTAAAACAAACAAAAACAAAACCCAGTTTCATAAAACATCAGTGAATTAGAATGGAATTCTAAAGAGTAAGCAATATACTGTATTTCACCTTCAAAAGAAAACAGTTCATAACTTCAACAAGATTTACATTCCATTTCCAATATAATGTCAGTTTCAATGTTTAAATATTGTGCTTTTTTGGTAAATTGGGAAATTGCATTGAATATTTAACTTGTGTTTAATTCAATTGATTAACATTACATAGTTCTAATACATCATAGCATATAATCAAGTTATCAAGCTAAGACCTACAATGAAGTAATGTGTATAATGACAGATTATAAGTATTGATATAAACATATATGATATAAACATGCTGACACATAACTCTTATGTGTTGTGAAAGAGTTGCATGTCGTATTCAGATTCCAATACTCATGTTGAAAGATTAAGAACAAGATGATTTAAAAAGGCATTCACACACACCTTCTTACCTGTAATGTCAAGCGGACCCTCTTCTCCTCGTCGAGTTCATTCATCAGCAGTTTGATCTCTTTGCTAAAACACAGAAGGCCACTAGAGATCACTAAAGGTCAGACAATTATCCAATAAACAAAACTATTTAAATCAACCTGAAAAAAAATGAATTGAAGCAGAATAATATTATATTATATTATATTATATACTAATTATAATATTAATATTAATTCTTATTTTTGTCTTTGAGGAAAGTAAATGAATAACAATGTTGCCAATAGGTATTGGCAAATTTAGAATGCAAATCAAATTTGTATCTTTCTTGCATACTACTACACTTGCTTTAATTTCATTCAATTCTATTGTTATCTCTATCTCATGGCTTATTGTATTCTGTTAACCTATTGTGTTATCTGTCACTGTTTTTACTGCGTCTGTACTTTTCATCATGTAAAGTACTTTGTAACTCTTGGAACTTTTTCAGATTAATTTACAATATTTCCTCTGCCGACACCATCCCGTTTCTATGGCCCATCGACATGCATCCACTTCCAAACCTTAGCGAGATCAGCAACATCATCTGAAACTCGCTCTGGTCAACAGCCGGTCCATAAACAACAAAAGCACTTTCTTACTGTATTAGCAGCAATGAAATGTTTCACCTTGTTATGACAAATGTACTCTTTGTAAGTCGCTTTGGATAAAAGCGTCTGCTAAATGCCCTAAATGTAAATGTACATCTGTATTATTATTATTATCGAAAGCTGCAGCATAAGTAAGGTGTATTATGAAGTTATTATTGTCATTATTATTACTTATGCTGGCTCTTCATGTGATCCAGGTCCTCGCGGAGGTCCTGTAGCTCGCTGTGCAGCTGATCCAGAGACTTGGTGCTGGGACCCTGGGCGGGTGAACCCTGGGCAGAATCATGGGCGGGTGGACCCTGGGCGGGTGGACCCTGGGCCGGTGGACCCTGGGCGGGCGGATCTGGGCCTGGGGGTAGGCTGTCGGGCTGTGGGCCAGCTGAAGGTGGCGGTGGTGGGTTTGAGTGCAGCACAGCACAGAAGACTTTGGAGGACAGACCCGAGAGACGTGGGTGGGCTGCCGGACCGCCGAGACCACCACAGCAGGGCAGGGGGAGAAGTGGGGTGGTGTATGCCCTGGAGGAGGTGCGTTTAGCTGGCTGTGGAGAACATCTTGTTAGTCTACTTAGGTCTGGGAAACAAAACACTTAAACGGATATTTTTCTAACAGGAATACAATATCAACTGTACATTTTCACATCACATATCTAGCTGATAATGCTAAACACAGAGCAACTCAACTTATAGTTAACTCTATTTTAACAGAAGATTTGGGCTACATGTCTTTCTGTATCAAAGCGGCCAACATATGTAGTTCTCTAAATCGTTATTCTAGGCCTGGATACAGATACATATTACGCAAGGATACAAGCTCCAAAGTGCAGTTAGTGTGTGTGTGTGTGTGTGTGTGTGTGTGTGTGTGTGTGTGTGTGTGTGTGTGTGTGTGTGTGTGTGTGTGTGTGTGTGTGTGTGTACGTGTGCTTACAGATGAGTTGGAATACTGAGTGGTTTCTCGCAGGGTGAAAGATCGTGAGTCCCGCCCTTCTCTCTGTCTACTGGTCTGTCTGTTCGCCTCCATCATGGGGTCAACCTGTACAGACACATGGCTCATACACCCCTGTGTGTTTGTGTGTGTGTGTGTGTGTGAGAGAGAGAGAGAGAGAGAGAGAGAGAGAGAGAGAGAGAGAGAGAGAGAGAGAGAGAGAGAGAGAGAGAGAGAGAGAGAGAGCGAGTGTGTATGTGTGTGTTATCGTGTGTATTTTGTATTTATATAACCCATGTGATATACAGTACATGTAAGTAATATACAGTATATACACTCACCGGCCACTTTATTAGGCACACCTGTCCAACTGCTCGTTAACGCAAATTTCTAATCAACCAATCACATGGCAGCAACTCATCTTGTGGCATGGTTGTTGGTGCCAGTAGTTGGGTCTGAGTATTTCAGAACTATATTCACAATATATTTTGGCACTGTTGCTGACCATGTCCATCCCTACATGACCACAGTACACACCTACTTCCAGCAGGATAACGCGCCCATGTCACAAAGCTGGAATCTTCTCAGACTGAGGTTTCCTGAACATGGCATTGAGTTCACTGTACTCATATGGCCTCCACAGTCACCAAATCTCAATCCAATAGAGTACCTTTGAGACGCGGTGGACCGGGATATTCGCATCGTGGATGTGCAGCTGGCAAATTGGTAGGAGTAAGGGGTGCCTGATAAAGTGGCTGGTGAGTGTATACTACATACAGTAATTGAGGAATTATTGTCGTAGACCGCGCTAAACAAACAAAGCTGACATGCCTAAGAAAGGTGTCTCATGCTTGTCAGCGGGTGTGTGAATATTTTGAGCACATTCAGTTTGAAGGGCTGAATTATGTCTTGTTTTTTCCCCCCAAACAAAGCATTTGTTTGTAAGAACAGAAGGTCACGATGAAGGACATTCACTTTTTTAAAATAGGTTTTCAATTTTATGAGTAGGCTACTGATTTTAGCCAAGTGGAGTTGAATGAACCACTTTTATTGTTACCAAAGTATTTCAATGCAAGTATTTTTACTTTCGCAATAGGCCAATATTCAACTTTTACAACCGATTTTATAATTTCTTTTTTTTTTGTATTTACTCTAAAGGCCTACTATCTCTTCAGACGCATATTTACGTTTGTCTGTCCGTGTAGACTACTGTCAAACGACAACAACTAAAAACGGTTAAAAATACCAAGGAGGACAAATGGGACATGTGTTTACATGCTTCAGTCAAAACTGTGAACACTTGTCGCCGAAGTAAGCCAACTCTGACGTTACACGTGGCCTACGTGGTAAGCCTGTCGCTCGACGTCACTGTCACCGACTAACCAAATTCAATTCAATTGATTTGAGATGAGACGAGAGTCTTGCGATTTTTTTTTTTATAAGAAACGCGTCTGTCAGTGTTAACGACGTTGATGCTCGGTAGAATTTATTAGGCAGAGTTTAATTTCTTATTGAGCATTTTAAACACGTCAGTCTTAAATTATACTGCAGCTGCAGCCATCAACAAGGTGCAGGACTTGGGTTGCCCAGGGGGACAACGATTTCATGGTGACAGCCTCTAAAAGACGATATATTCGAATGATCAAATGATTTAACTAAGGCAGCAGGAAGACAAAAATCATTAAATATTTCCCACGTCAAATAAACAAACCCATTGCTCCGGATTGTATTTAGTAGGCTCAATTAGATGAAGGATATAAAACATATTGACTAATAGCGCCATGTATCGTTCGTCAATTAGTCTTTGTTAAACAGTTAAAGGTTACATTGTCTGTCCAAACTTTATTTATAATAGCAGAGGCACACTGGGTTAGCCAAAATACACTCAATGATCGTTCCCTTCAAGGTTAGTGGACTGCATAATACTGTTTGCTCACCGAGTTAGACCTCCGTTAGCCGTCTGTTGAACCTCCATAGTAGTAACGTGACACCGGGGGCTCGGGGTACCATTGTAACCCGCCGGCGTGCTGCGGGTGTGTTCTGTTCATTGCGCCACAAATAGACAGGACAGTGGGGGGACACTCACTATGGCGGTGCATGGAATACACTGAGCAAATAACACAACGTGCATGGTTGTATGCGTTATAGTCTCCATGTGTCGAATAATAAAAGGGTTTGGTGGGTTCTCAATATGCAACTTAGTACGGTTTCCCAATTAGTTTTACAAGAACGACAGTCAACTGAAATTCCAAATCCAGTCCAGTTTATTTGACGTTTCAAGTGAACAGCTTTCCATGATTGTTTAAGCACTTTGCTTAGACAACTACTCCCAAATGCAAATGCTCATGTTAAAAAAAAAACTAAAACAAAAATCGACACATTGACCGGGATTTATGTTAAATATTCTTTGACTCAATCCCAAAAGCGGTTGTCCCTGCTGGAAAATAAGATTAAACATTAACGAAACGATCCCTTATCACAAGGAGTCATTAAAAAAAAGAAAGAAAAATAGCCCCAACACTGCATACAAAAAATGTATTCCATTACATAAATGTAGTCTTGCAGTTTTGAGACAACAGCAGTCTTAATCCAGGAAGATTCAGCTAGGCTAGTTAGCAGTGTGCAATATAAAAACAGCAGCACCCCGCCATTTGAGTCGATGTCTTGTGTTTAGAACCAGGCTCTGGTACTGTGAACATAAAAAAGGAAAATATTATAACAAAACATAGCAATTTACCTTTCGTTTTATTGCCAACACGATCTACACAAACACATCCACTTCAATAACCTGGAGTTCAATGGAAATCGTACCATGTTATCCACAATGCTCATAGCCTGCTCTTAATTAATGGGTAATGGGGCATTTAGCAGACGCTTTTGTCCAAAGCGACTTACAATCAGTACATTTGTGGAGGAGGGGGATCACGGGGATCGAACCGCCCACCCTACGGTTAGTGGACGACCCGCTCTGTCCACTCGCTCTACACACTGAGCTACTGCCGCCCCGTACAAAGTACGTAATTATTACGTACTTTGACGGTAAAAGTATGCAAAGCAAAGTACGAAGTACGAGTTTACACTGATTGTACAACTCTAACATCCACAATTATGTAATATAAAATTATGTATATAAAAACATCCACAATTATGTTGTACAAAAGCGGGTTTTACACTTTTGTAACAACGGCAACAACAGCATTTTCATTGTCATTAAAACCCCAAAATGAGTCTTTAACAGTTAAACGTCAGAGGGTTACCTACACGTCTCATGCACGCATGGCGTTGATTCAGAGGGGGTGTTGACGTACCCGTGGTGGTGCAGGTCACCAGTGCTGCTGGCTGGGCCCCCGCTGCCTCATGGCCTGCATGTTGCGGTACTTGGAGCGTATGCTCTGGCTCTTCCTGAAGGCCGGCTTGTGCTGGGGGAACGGCCGCGGCACAAAGCTCTCCTGGTGGAACACCCACAGAGGCGTTAGTGAAACCACCGCCGCCGTTCAGACGCTCAGCAGACAGGCAGACAGGCTGACTCCAAACAGGGATTTTTATTGTTTTAATCATCCCACTGAAAACACGGGTATGGGGGCATCTTGCACTGGGATGCTGAAAGGGAAGGCTGGTTACAGACATCGGGGATCCAGCCCAGGACCTCAGAGTCAAACGGCCTGGGCCCTACACTACCCTGCCCCTGAATAAGCCAATTAGTGTCATTCCTATTATTCATCTAGAAAGAACGCATACCATGAGTGGCTTCCTGACATTGAACGGCTGTTCGGTGGGGGGCATCCTCCTTGGACCATGGGCAAAGTGGGGCCTCTGTGGGAACACAGACATGAGTACATACAAGTACGTATACATCACATCCAGGTCATCTGGAAGGTCTATAGCTAAATACACCATGTGGGTCCCGTCCGGTGTAGTGTGCTTAACTTCAGTTTGGACATTCGGGACTTGCATGTGAGCTCATTAGTACATTCACTAGCCGATACCGTAATGAAATGACACACATTGTGCTTCAGGAAACCCTCTACTTCATTTATGAGAATGTCACACCTGGGCTGGTACATGTCCTGGTTTCCTGAAGGGCCGGTCATATCGATGATTCTCAAGTGTAGCATCCAATGGCCTGAAAAAATACAACAGACAAAACAACAGTTCAGGGTGGTTGAGGCTCAGCAGAAAAACAGTGGGTTTAAAAAATAAAAAAAAACACCATGGATGAGCCTGTGGATGGCCCAGGCACATGCATGAGGAACCTACCTAATCGGCCTCTTGTCTAAATTGGGTCGTTCTACGAGCGAAGGCCTGGAGCCGTGAAACTTGGAGAAGCGCTTGACTGAAGAAACGTCATCGCAGGTTTGATCTGGGAGGAGAAAGGAGGAGAGTAACATTAATACACAGGCCTGACAACCATCCTGACATGTTGAAACAAACGCAACGATGAGAACCGGTTGAACTACATGGAATAGAAGCAGAAAATGGATTTGTATCCAAAAGGAACGGGGCCCAAACGTCTTGGGACTGTAGCCATGTTCTGGTGGGGGAACTCACCGTTGGTAGAATGGGGACTTTCGTCCCTGGTGGGAGAGCAGTCTTTGGTGCTGGACCCAGCCTGCCAGAGAGAGACCACCACCAGGTCTGAAGGCAGGGGTTTGTCCGGGGGAGAACAGCTGAGGTAGAGTAGTCGACACGTCAGACATGATCATACATGACCTATATAGTTTATATAGAAATATAAACTTGGTTTAATCCAGTGGAAGGGTAACAAACATTTGTCCGAAAACAGCCGTTTTGCAATTTTCGTTATTTTTTTTTTTTTAAATCCTCAATACATTCTTGCCATTCATCATAGCGAAACACGTGGGTACTTACAAACAACCACGGCCTCTCCATGCGTCGTTAATCCTACAGTACCCTCACTCAACCTGAGATCTCCTCCTGTCACTTGGCCATTGAAACACAGTAGGCTCGCTGTATTGCTGTCAGGCTTTTACTGCTCCCTCTCTCTCTCTGGGTGGTGGACCTCCTCAAGTCTTCGGTCAGTCCTTGTGTGAGTAATACATGCGCAGAGACGGAGAGAATCCGAGGCGGGTACAAGTTGGACCAGACACCGGTCACTATGGCGATTCTTCCAGTTGGGTAGTGTGGAGGAAACGATGAATGATTCCCATTGCACGTTCCAAATCGGGGGACCGGAAGTGTGTAAGGCGGGGCCTGGGAGCTGGTGGCGCTGGAGTGTAATTCAATCGGAGTCGGCGACATTCTTCAGTTCTTCGGGTGTCATCTCGAACCATGTGCTTGTTTTCGCATAAGCAAGCGTTGCTTTAGAGATCTAGTGAAACTGTAATGCTGCCTCTGTGATTTGACCCACTTCCAAATCAAATGTGACAGAACATTCGGGGAGGGGTGAGCACCGATTGGTCTGGGACAGCTTGAGTGGCTGCGGGACGGCCAATAGCGATGTTAATATTATTTGTTGTTGAAACGTTAAGCCCATCTGACAGAGAACCCGTGACACCATCACAATAACACGTCTGAGGGGAGTAAGCTTGACATGGTTCATCCATTTGGTCTTTAGGGGCCTATTTTGGGATTTCATGGATTATTTGGGTGTCAAAATAGTAGTTTGGTCAGGTTTTAGACCGACGCGACATCTGATTTAAGATTACAATTTAGCACACGTGACATCATCTTCATCCTTTCTTCAGAGTTTGAATGAGTTGAGGTCAAACGACATCCAATGGGGCGGGAAGATGTTGAAAACAGGATACACTCTGGGATTACATTAGAATCAGAGGCTGCACATTAATTGGATGAATGTTTCTTTGGCTTTGACGTGACAGAATACTTGGCTATGACTTGACATAATACCCAACTGCAGCAACGGTCGACCTATTGAAAAGGTCTATCCTAGTTAAGTTTTTGCCGAATGTTGTACATCTTCACGGTCAAAATTGGTCTTCCACTCATCACGGCCTCACATTTGAGGTCCAAGCACTCAGTATCCGAAGTTCAACCATGTACACATCTTCATCCATCTAGCAATTACATGGCTTTACTCTGTTGATGGTCTTGGTGGGTTGGTGGTGTTCTCCAGTAACAAACTTGCTTGTGATCCATCATATGGTCATCAGATTTGGTCCTTTCAACCAAACATGCCTTCCTCCTTGGTCTGCATTGGACTGGACTTGGTCTGGATCCCAATTCAACAAGGAAATACCAAAATCGACAGGGGGGTGCATAGATGTACTGCCTTAGTATGGACACAAGAACGTGATCATTTTCTTTAGGTTGTTTTAGAGAGGAGGGTTTTAGCATTTGAAGTCCTTTTTCACAAGTTTGTTTCCCCCTTAAGATATTTCAGCCAATGCACTGTTGTTATTAGGCACCGTTTCTTATGAAGGCAAACATTTGCTTAGGAATGAACCATGCACGTTTCTTGAATTCTTCTTTAGAGATTTCTTTCAATAGCTGCGACTTTTGGTATCTGTAGGATGGAATCTTTCTTAAATTACCAAATCATACAGCTCTTTGGAGAGTAGTTAAAGGGGTACGGTAGTAGTTGTAGGCAGAGGGCAATGATGCAGACATAATGACCAAACTTTGGACGAAGCGGAAACCTGTTTTCCCATGATCCATGCCTTTCGGTATGTTGTGGCGAGCTGCTTCAGTGCTACAATCCTCTTCATTCCCATTAGGTCACTTGGTAATAAGGTTATGGTAAGTCACTGCATGATCCGTTGCCATAGCTTCAACACACGCAGAGATTAAGGGGCTGATTCACTTGAGTGTAACATAGTAACTTCTCTTCAGCACATTTCGGGGTGCATACCTCAGTGAACGCCTGTCGTACCCTCGAACCTTGCGGAAGGCCACTCGAATGCATCACAAGCTGCTTTCAAGCAACAGCTTCATTCTTGCACATCATTTAAAAGACCACGATATTCTCCTCTTTTTTTTCCCCCACAGTTGGCACAACGTTTGACATGGTTATGTTTCTTCATAGCCCAACCCTTATCAAGCCCCTGCACGGTGCAATAGGAGTATACCATACCTGCGTGCGCTCACAGACCGTCTGGACTCCACCTTTTCACTCTCCGTGTCAGACCCTTTCGGGGACTTGCTCGCCCGGCTTTCCTCCTTGCTTGGGGACTCTGGGGGCTTGATCCTCCTGAGCTCCAGGTTGCGCAGTGGCGCCGCGTCGGCCTGGAAGCGCTCCTTCCGGCTGGCCAGGATGGAGCTGGAGCTCCCTCGTGCCTCGGCGTCCTCGGCCGGAGGCTTGTTGGGCTTGGCGGAAGGAGGGGGAGGAGCCGGGGGAGGGGGGGCGGCCCTCCGTGGGAAGGGGGGATACGCTCTCATTGGCCTGCCGGGCGGAAATGTGCGCCGCCGGTCGCCGCCGGGCACCAGCGGCCTCCAGCCGAAGCCCGTGGGCGAGGAGAAGAGACTGGGCCGCCCTCTTCGGGCCAGTTTGAAGTGGCCGTGCTCCGGCGGGGCACCTGCGAAGGGCTCACTGAGATCTGGCAGCCTCCTTTTGCGAGATAGCGCCATGCCTTGCCTCTCCCGAGGGCTGCTGTGGAAGGACGAGGCAGATGAAGGTGGAGGCGTCCCTTTCCATGCAGGAGATCTGTACGGGGGTGGGTGGGAGTGGCTTTGCTGTGCCTTATCCATGAGGGGTCTGTTCCCTTCCCTCTCCACCTCCCCGCGTGGCCTCCGGGGGTCCTGCTCACCAGACCACCTGCACATCCATCAAACAATACAGAAAACATTACAACGGCAGATCCATGGCCAGGTGTAGTGGGAGACAGACATTTAACCTTTAGCTCAACCCGCTGCCCTCTCACCATAATGCCAGGATTGTATGAAACTCATTAGGAGAGATACTTTTTTCATTCAGTAATTACAGCAATTACAGTGGCTCTTCTCAGTAGCTTCTCAGTAGCAGGTGGGAACCCACCATGCCTCCAGGCTTACCCTTTAATTACCCGGGACTTGGGGCAGAGCAGAATAAATTATTACGGCCATCCCCTTTAAACCTTCACCCAGCCCGCATGGGGGCCGTTCTTTTGTACCTCTCTGGATAGGAGTTTCGCCTCTGAAACTCCCTGGGTTTCCTCTGAGGGCTCGGGGGCCCGTACTCTCCATTGTGCTGATGGGAATACTCTCCGTCTCCACCCCAGCGCTTAGAGCCGTGAGGTGGGTGATCACTCTGCCTCTCCCTGGGACTGTAATGTCCCCTGGGATCCAGGTTGCGTTGCTCTCCGTGGGGGCCCCCTGGGTGCCTGTTGGGGCCCCTGAAAGAGCCTCTGTACGGGGCAGAGGACCCTGGCCTCCTGTCGGCCGGGGATTTGTTGTAGTGCCAGGGTGAGGGGGACCTGTGGCCTGCGTCTGAGTGGCCCTCGCGGTACGAGGGGCCCCTGTGACTGGGGGAGGCGTGTGGGGGGCTGTGCGGGGCGAGGCGGTGCTGGGCCTCAAGGGGCCGGTTGGGTCTTGACGGGGATGGCCTCCTGTGGCCGTGGTGGGGGTCCATTTGGTGGGAGTAGGAGGATTGGAAGGAGTCCTGGTGCTGAGGTCTCCAGCCGCCATGGGCTGGTTCCCTGCGCTCTGCCATTAGCGGGGTGCGCTTGGTGAAGGGGGGCCTGCCTCGGCCTCCTCTGGATCCCCTCCAGCTGCGGGGGGCCTTCCCGGTGTAGTCTGGCCCGTCTCGCCTGCTGAAATGGTCGTCGCGGGGCACAAAAGGAGGGCCATTGTTGTAGGGCCTGCTGCGGAAGAAAATAACATCATTCCAGGGTTGCCATGCACAGACAGCTTGGGTGGTATGAGAGAATCCCTCAGGAGCTGGGAGCAGCAACATAAAATCACAGAGAATGTCCCAAATCAATTAAAGCCTGTCTATTTTTAAGTTTAATCTCAAATAAGGGCATTATTTAGATCTTCTGATACTACAAAATAAATACCTGGACTTGATGCGTGGAGGTCCAAACTGAGGTCGAACCATCGTCCGTTGAGAAAATGTTTTATCTGTGGAGAAAACGGATGTTTACATGTCAATTTACGCATACTTCCAAATCCAGTGTGAAATCCTCGGTTCAAATGACACGCGATTGGACACCATGGGCGAAACAACAATGCACATTTAATTCCATCATAACAACCGCATTACGAACCAGCATTAAAACATCGAATGACGTTACAGTGCAGCAACAGTTAATGTGCGACTCATTCATCGTCGAAAATGTAAAAATAAAGCACTGATAACAAAAAAATACAGACCACACGGATTCGTACAGTTTCTGCACCTGGGGCAAATCCAAAATAGGTACACCGATAGTTTTCCACCAAACAGATAGCTGAACTCGACCCTTTCGACGCAATAACTCATTAACTCACAGCATTTAGCCCTCGAGAAAATAATCTTACATCAGCTGGCACGACAACACGCGATCATAACCACTGTTAATGACACCCAAGTTTGAAACGATAACACATTTCAGTGGCGTGTCTGGTGAACTGCAGCGGGGTTGATGTTCAACGCAGGGCACGGTCTTACATACTGTATCATTCCTCCATTGGCATTTTAAGTCAGGCCTCGCCCTGTGTGGGCCATAGCCAACGCATTCCACGTATTGTGCCCAGGTGGCGGATCACTAATTGCAGACGGCGTTGCTGTAACCGAGTGTGGATGATATCAACATATAAATTCAGCTGTTTCTATTTTTAGTAGAGAGAGAGAGCAAACCACAGTAACTCGGTGGGACTTTACTCTATAGCGATTCACTATGAATACAATTACTTCATAAAGTTTGAATCCTATATGTTTAAGTTTCAATCTTTGACATTACGTGCAATGTACTATAAATAGATGAACTCGTCTACGTTAGTTACGTTTTAAACGGCTAGAGCCGCGCGAACGCGACGTTCCAACTAGTAAACTTGGCGTTAGCGTTATGCTAATGCTACCCCGTCGATTCTATTTCTGTTGCTAACTTCTAACGATACATGCATGTTATATCTTACATACAGCTTTACACGCATAGACACGACATATTTGTTGTAGAATATTCACATGACATACCCCTAATAATCGTCCTTTAGTTGAAGGCTTCCAGCGATACTTCAGACCAACGCCTGGCTCGCCTTCTGTTATGTACGTTAATTCAAGAGCAGCTGCGAGGTGAGGCGCCGCCTACCGCCTCGGGGGAGTTATCACGGCACTCTATACAACTTCGACAACGTCAAAAAATTATTTAGTGTAATCGATTAAAAAAAAGAAGTGCAAAATGATACGCCTATAATGAAACCATATAGTACTGTTGTTTCACAGAAACCCCTGAAAGTTAGAATGTGACGTCAAGGTTTTTCAAACAGCTGCAGCAATAAAGCCAAGAGCTTCTTCCAACTGTTGGTCATTTACTGGGTTCAGTAACATTTCTAAGACCAACCATCTACACCGACTGTTTAGAATTTCTGACCATAGTTATTGACCCTCGGGGGAAAAGACCTACTAATTGAACTTGATGTTTAATTACATTATTATTATTATTATTATTATTATTATTATTATTATTATTATTATTATTATTATTATTATTATTATTTCAATCTATTTCTAACATGATTCAAAATCAAATAATTGAAAGTGCTCTGAGTAATGTTAACCAATCAATTTGACGATCTATAGCCTACCTCCTAAACAAGTTCCATGTCTTTTTGCATTTATTTAAATCCTTGTATTATTATAATGAATGTCACAGGTAGTTGGGAGCAGCTTAATCAACGTTCTGAAGAAAAACAACACCTGGCAAAGTAGGGTTTTCAGCTTTTATTTAATCAGATGAAGTACCATGCTATTCATGCACAGAATGTATACAATTGTTATATTTGTTTCAGATATAAGGTGACTTTACTTGTTGTTTCTAAGATATGTACTGTATGAGGACTACCATTAATGTATTTACTTTAAAACCTGAATGTATATCTATATATCTTCCACTTAAATTCTTAAATAGTAAGGTAGGTACTATAATATGGCTATTTTCTGGATACATGTAGTTTAGAGTTCTTAAGGGACTCTATATAACAAGACAAACTTCTGTCAGCTCATGAAGTCACTCTCAGTGCCAGTCGTTATTACAGTGAATGGTGCAGTCTTGGTGCATTTAAACCCAGACTCAATTGTTGCTGCATGGCACACAGGCTACAGGTATGGCCAAAGGAAACGGTACATACAGATAATACATGATATAATATGGCAACAAACCTGATTGTCAACATCCTGAAAACTATATGGCCAGAAGTAAATATTGCAACTCTCAGACACCCCAAAAGACTAGACTATATGACAAATTACATTTAAACATCACTGTTGTACTGTGTACGATTCCACTAGCCTGTTGTAATGTTACGTTGTAAAAGTGTGTTTTGAGTACATTAAACTAAACTATTTCACTGAAGTCTACAGTCTAAATCGTACATAGTGCCTCTTGACGAAGTCCTCCACAAATATATGGACATAGATATTTGGGGGCAAAAGTCAAGTGGGAAATAATTTTTACAGCAATACTGAGATATTGATTGCTAAGATAGTGAGAACTTAAGATATGATAAATTTGTCTTTGATATAGATCTCCCTGAACTGCTAGAAATGAGCAGTTGGTAGAATAGTTGAACATGCAAAATAAAATAGAGATTATTTTGGAGAAAGGAAAAAGGAAAAAAAACAATCATATGTCGTTGCATTACAGAGGTTATGAATAGATCAGGTTTTCTCGTGAACAGAATCCTACATGAACAGGCAGCGACAGGAACATGAGTAAAACATTCTTGATTGTAAATAACAACTAGGATACTACCATTACAGGGTTGCCACATGTACTGACTATTTTCTGAGTGTATAATCTTAGCATCAACCCATCATCCACAGGCACCTTTAGCAGCACAGATCCGGTCTGATTTCATCTCGACAGGCCGTCATAATGGACTGTGGATCTGCTGATCAGATCAATTGGAATTCAATATGTTTCACTCACTCCCGCATGCGCACTCAGAAGGAGATAAAGGGCGTCGTAGCGCCATTGTTAAGCGCTAAGGAAGTCCATGTTGGAGAACATTAGCCAATCGGGGGGCAGGATGGACGTGCACTGCATTGCCATGCCTGTCTGTCTGTTAATCAGTTTTGGGTTTGACAAAGAACGTGGACAGAGAAGCACTGAACGCAGCCTTCAGGGTTAGCCTTGCAGCAGCCTCATCCAACAAGACACAAGACAGATTACAACAGAGGTGAGCTAGAAGAGGAGGTTGTCACAGGCTCTGTTTTCTAACATTCTGGGTGAGTAAAAGCCCAAGAAAAAAAGGGTTATTTTGTTGTCAACCTACCCTTGTCTACCTTGAAACTTGGTCTTTATTGGATGTACACACAGACACACACACAGACTCATGCAGACACACACACACAGACACACACACACACACACACACACACACACACACACACACACACACACACACACACACACACACACACACACCGGGGGGGGGGGGG